>BMAO01002962.1:0-26267 GCA_019973975.1 Trichonephila clavata
AAACGATGCTTCCTAGTCGATGGTTAGTGGGCCTCTGACGAGAAAATCGCGTCAGCGTTTTAATAAGCACGCTAGATGGCGTTGCTGTGGAATTCTGTTTTTGACTAAAATTGCCGTACTTTGCAAAGGAATGATCTAACCTTTACAAAAGAAAAAGTTCTATGGGATATCCTACATACATTTATTGAAATATTATTGTATTATGTATTTCAATTAATATAATGTAGTGCTTTTTATGTTTAAATCTACGGGAGAGAAAGAGTAACATTGTTCCTAAATATAGCTTTTGTTTGGCTAGTTAATAAATTTTTCAAAAACTTTTTTTTCTTTCACTATTTTTTCAAATATTCTCTAATGATAGAATATTTTAATTTCTGATTCGTGGGCGACGTTGTCGGTCATGATTCAAGTCCTGATGCCTCTTAAGACCCACCGTTAGGATAGAGGAGATGATGAGAAGATATAGAGTAGATGGATGAAGAGCGAGAAGATGATGTACATAAGAGTATAGAGGAGATGATGTACGTTAACTTTGTCGTGGCTCAAATTCCTCACATCGACGTGATGGGAAAGTTAGGAGTGGGTTCCAGCAGGTGTCATCCCGCTTCACATGACCATGGTTCAAAATTACGAGGTCCGTCACCAAAAGCCCTTGTGTCGTTTTAAGTGCGACATTAATAAACACTCATTGTGTAATTTCTATCTATAATATTTCTTGATGTAATCAAATTATACAGAACTATCCCATTTGATATTTATTGCCGAAGTTCTAACAGATTTCAAGTTTTAATGTAAAAGATATTTTAATATGTTAATATGTTGTTAAAGATTTGTGAGGGAAGCGCTCTCTTTTTCCTCAGTGTGGAGGTCGAAAGGAAGACTAACCTTATTCCAAAATAATTCAATTTGTTGTAACCTCTGGTTACCCCGTACATCCAAACCCTCATGTCTATCTGTAAACCCGGCTAGATGTGTAGGAGGAACTAAATAATCCGCAGACATTATTTCCAATCTAATTTGATGTATTAATTCTTATTAACGATTATGAAACAGACACAACACAATTCTAATTAAGGTATACTATAAACAATAGTAGAGTGCAGAGGTGAGATATTCTAATACGGGGATAATATTACCGACCCTCAACTGAATCTAAGACAGCTTAAATACGCTCGATTACAACTACGTCGCACACTAATAACCAGCTTCTACTTAATCAAGTGTACAGTGCCTGAATCTTTAATGCATCGGATCTTACACGGGAAACTTCAGGCACTTTCTTTGACTTGATCAAATAACGATGGTTCCACGCTCTGTAACCTTTAATTCCACTGCTTTTCAATCTTCACTAACCACTAATTCTCAACTTCTGTTAAACACCTATTTGCACACAACTCTCGCATCAACTTCAGCTTGTCAACAACAACGTGACATCAGATCACTTGCTCTCTTCCTTTCCTTCACTTTACTTCACTTAACTTAACTTAACCTCTTACTTCACTCACCTTCAACTCGCGAAAACCGAATTTATATAATATTCCTCATTTACATAACTCATGTTTGGTTTCTCGATGAAAGTTGGTTGAAATAAATATTTGTTTTAAAGACAAAAGAAGATTTTTGTGGAATCGCGTATAGATCCGTCACAAATTTATTTCCAGTATCAACCACAACACAAGATTTATTAACCAAGTCTAGAGATGCACCCAAATTCTAATAGAGAGGCCAACGAGATACAAGAAGACTAAATAAACAGATCACTTACGTCCAAGTAATAACTTCTAATTCCCTTAGCGACCTAATCTAATTTAATTTCTATTTGACAAATCGTCAACTATAATATTATAATATTCAACTACTAAATATTCACGTTCGCTTAATATTTAATCTATTCCTGCTTACCGTAGCAGTCTAACTTCTCTCTAATCGCTCTATAACTTAAGCTCATCTCCTTCTCATATAACCTCTAACTCGAAAGTTTAATCATTATATACAAGACTTAATTTGCATGCTCACATCTTCTACAGGAAGGTTTACGATAAATTAAATTTTATAGAGACCCTTTTTCTCCCAAGAGGATTTGTTTGAAGAGAAACGGGGAAAGACCCGTGAAAGATTTACAAAGGTTGTGGATTTTCATGGTGATTAAAATTATACTGTGTATACATGTTTTCAAAGTTTATTTACCATTTAAAAATGTGTTTGATACATTTGAACTCTTGAAATTTGAATTTAAATGTGTAGTTTTCACATTTAAAAATATCTATTTACGTTATTGAATTTTGTGAGATCAATTACAGTTATTTCGATTACCAGGGTTACATTAATGCGTTGTGCCTTTTAATATGTGCATGAAATATTGACTTAGATATATCTCATTTCTTGAGACCTATAGAGATTTAAGTGAACACGTGTTCAGGAATTTATAATGACTTTAATACTATTTAGTTTTCTTAGCTTGTCAAGTATTGGGTGATCTGTCTTTGCCTATAACTTTTTTAATACTTGTTTATGAACTTATGATAAAGATAAGAATTCATTAATGATTAGAGAAACAAAGATGTTAGATGTCATTACAGGTATTATAATGAACTGATTCCCTGTATATTCTTTCTGCGTAACCTTTTCAATTTAAGCATTGAATTGATTTATTTGTTCATTATATATTGTAACGTGTGTTTGTGTTTCCTGACACACAGCTGTGAATCGGCTTCTTTTTGGATCACCACACGTGCAATGACACCTGCACCCTTAAAAATATTTCGTGGTCTTATCTTGGACATCATCCCGGCAACCTTTGATACCACAAGGGACCCCTACTTCACCCACGAACCGGATGTAACTCGAAGCTAAAGGCACCAACACCGGTCATCCCTGAGACTCTAGAGAGAGCAGATATATATAGAGAGAACGGGAGATGGTCTAAAAACTTCGCTAAGCACGGGACAAAACTTCTCCCTCACAAACAATATTTTTTAAATCTAATAATCTCCACAATTTAAATAACTTCAATGTATAATCTGTAAATAATTTATGTGATGTAATAAACTAAATACTTAAATTAAACAATACCACGCTACCTTTATTTATCTAAAACGTTACAATATCTCAGAGATTGAAAAGATTTTCAATTTTCACATTTGTTGTCATACATTAATAAGTGCATACTTAGTAGAACTAAACAATGCAAATTTAAGTTAATTGACTGCGTTTGGAACAGTGATTTTGCCAAAGCGTTTAAAGGAATTGTTTTTTATGTTTACTGTCTCTTTAATTAAAATGTACGTATAAATATGTTTTAAGAATAATATTACATTAAAAAATATTTAAATGCTATTTTTTGGCAAACAAAGAAGAAAAAATTACTTATTTTTGGAACATTCTTCTTTTATGGAAAATTCTTCGATAATAATAATGTCTGTGTATAGCTAGAACTTCTATACAGAGCTTGAACTGGGATTTTTGAAATATTCACATAATTTTCAGAATTACAATCAATTTTAAAATAATAACCTGTGTTTTTTGTTAAAATTTCTCTTCTCTTATATATTAAAATATGAATCAATCTACTTCTAAATTATATATTTTAAAAGGTCCAGTTCTCTCTAGCTCTTTATAAAAGTGTTAGCAAAATATAGGCAAAATATTTTAATAAAAGAACTTTCCACACAAAAGGAGAACGTTTTGAAAATATGTACTTTCTTCATTGTTTTACAAAAAATTGCATTTTTAAATAATTGTTTTTTCAAAAGTATTCTTTAAGAAACTTTATATGTATATTTTAATTCAAGTGACAGTTAATTTTAAAAAAATTATTCATTTGCATACTTTTTTAAAATTACAATTCTGAGCATGGTCAGAAAACCAGTGGTGTAACGGAGAATATTAGGCCCCCCCCCCACAAAGTCAGGCTTGGAGCCCCATGACGGATCACACAACGGATTACAACTTGATATCAGTCAGGCTTTGGGCCCACTGTATCCTGCCCCTCCCCCCACAATGCGGGGGTTTCGGGGGTGACGTTACGCCCCTGCAGACAACTTAAAATCATTTATTTATCAAAATGTTTTGAAATTTATTCATTAAATCAAACGTAAAATCAAATATCATTTTAAAAATGTTTAAAATAAGAAGCAAAAATTGTAATTTGCTACAAAATTTAATGTTTCCTTCTCAATTTAAATCCTGCAATTACTAACAAAGCTCTTTTCCCCCATAAATTGTTGTGGAAAATACAGGTCAAGGATTTGACATCGCCTCATGCAATACATAACGGGATTATTAAAATTACGCTCACTGACTTAAGGATACGTTTTTTTTTTTTTCTCAGAAATCTGCCTAACCTAAAACCGTAATACGATAATATATTAGATCAGTTCAGTGGATAAATCCTTTTCGGGCAGTATGTCCAGCCGTTATATTCTCAAATCGCAGTAAATTTTTATGTTTCACAAGCTTGATTTCATCAAAATGTCTTGTTTACAGAAGAGGAGAAAGATCAGAATCCCTGATAACGATCCTTTATCGTACGTCAAATGATATTTACTTTTTTCTCAAGTGTTGCCCAACACCCAGAGAAAAGGAATAAAAGGTGAAAATTCGCTGGAAAATAATTTTAGTATTTAATGGGAGATAGCAAAACAACCCAACGAGCGTTTTTATATTAATTCGATTTGATAAATTGCATTGGCAATATGTCAGATGTTGTAGTTATAAGAAACTTCATCAATGGAGAATTTGTTGAGAGCAAAAAATATATAGACAGTTTTAATCCTGCTACAGGTCGACTGTTAGCGCGTGTTCCCGACAGCGATGAAACGGTTGTGGAAAACGCCGTACAAGCCGCAAAAAGTGCTTTTACAGAGTGAGTATGAAACTAATTGAATATTTTTTTATGGGCAAATTTTTCTATAGTTCAGAAAATATGATATATTATGTGTAAGATAACTGTAAAAAGAGTCACTCGCATATTTATATAGATAAATAATTTTCAAAGCTACAGATATTTTCTTTTGAAAAAGAAAAATATACTTTAATATTTTAAAATTCTTTATATTAAAAATTCTTTTTTAAGGTATCCGACTACCCTAAAATTGTGAATTTCTCCAAAAATTGACAAATTTTTCTTATGATTTTATTTTATAGGCCATTTTATTAGCTTTATAAAAATACCAAGTTTATTATTTTCCGTTCACTTCAACAAAAACCAGTATTTTAGTAAAAGCAAATGCCATTACTTTTAGCAAGATTCCATACTTTCAAACGCGTTCTACTCGAAATGTGTGTGTGTTTTTTTAAAATGCTCAAACGGGAACAGAGTGTTTGCCAAAAAGTTTTGAAAATAATTAACTGAAATTTTTTGTGTATGTTCTTTATAATATAGTAGAAGCGTGTTGACATTCAGATTACTCAATCTCTGTTTTGTTACAAAATTTACAGTCCCTTATGTTAATATAATCACCGTTTTTTTAAGCAACTTCAAATTATAACTAAGATAAAGTGCTCTAGTTTTAGTAAAAATTAAAATACCTCTTATCCTGAAGGTCAGTTAAAAATGAATAACGTAGCAACACATCAGAATAGAAAAATTGAAAATTTGTTCATAAACTTTTGGTACAGAATGGGCCCCGTTTATATGTTATTTTTTGTAAATTTTTATCAATTTTCCCCCATTTTAGTAATAATAACTTCTTTTTCTCTTCTTAACTTTAACATATTTTCTTCAAAATGTACTAAATAAATGCAAAAATGTTGAAACCCCCCCCAATATCTCCCTTTTAAAAAAAATAAAAAAGGGTTGTCGCAAGTAGTCGGATACCTTAAGTTTCTTTATTATATCATTTTTTTCCCACGGGTCACAGACAAAATTTAAACTAATCTTAATTTTTATTTTATGCAGTCAGCAGCAACAATATATTACATAAAATGGAATATAAATTTTAATTGCAGCCTGTAAATCTTCAACTTTTAAAATGTTATTTCTAAAATGGAGAAAATGAAAACTGTCAGCTTATTTTCATTTCATTTTCGAGTGATCTTATTTTTCCAAAATACACAGGGGAAATTTTAGTAGCGAATTTTTTCAGACTTTTATATATTAATTCATGTTCATAACAATTTTGATGTGTAAAGATATTCAATTCGAATAAAGTAATATTTTTCGTAAATAAAAGATTTAGATTTGATAGATATAAGTTCAGGCTCAAAATTTTGTCTGTTTAAACATCATAATTGTATAAAATCAGAATTAAAATTAAAAATAAAATGTTTGTACAATGTTATTGTTTATGAAATATAGAAAGGGTGGCATAACAACAATAAACGGGGTACTGGTTTAATAAAAGCACAATTATAAATATTTTTAATGCTTAACAGGAAGTACGAATGATCTTGAAATGTGTTTTCCGATATGTAACTGATAATAATGTTGCAAATTTTAATGATTCTTACCTTATTATTTTTGTTTAATTTGAGATTTATTTATAGAGAAATTTATTTTGTTGATAATAAAACATCAAGCGGGAATATAAAGTATCTTTTCCGTTCAAATGTAGGATTAAATTAAACATATTGCTCACATCATTGATAAATTAATATAAACTATTTTTTTACTCTTATTTATCATTATTTTCATTAAATGTTATATAAAGTTTTTAAGGGTCATTCTGTAAATTATTTTTTCCTATATAAGAGGTTTGCGTTGATACAGGGGCTAATGTACCGCCGTATCAATGATACGGGGTCCCAAACTACAGCATCCCCAACATATGTATCTACAATCCCACTGACAGGTTCTCATACCTAAAAAAGGGCCCCGAAGGAATTTTGATACAGGGTCCACTCAGAACTAGCTATGCCAGTGCTTTGATATTAACATTATTATCTTTGCAATATATGAATTTTTTACAATAGACAGAGAAAAACTAAATATTTTTCACTTGGAATAACATTTAGTAATATTTCAAAACTAATAAGTTCCTTTGATAAAAAAAAATTGAAATATTGTACAGTAAGAAACAATCGGAAAAAATTATTTTCATCATTTATAAAAGATTGAAAATAAATATGTTGATAAATATTTTAAAACTCCCCTAACGGATAAAAACATTATTGATCAGATCGATTTTATGTAAATATTATTTTGGACAATGATAAATTAAAAATTCCATACGAGCTTATTTTTCAACCGATGATTGAAACATTTTCTTTCTTTGGTTGCTTTGGTTATTAAAATTATTATTTTTTTCTGATAAAATAATTGAAATATTTTTCTGATTTTTCGTAAATATATAGCAATATGTTTCAAGACCTCTGCGTAAAGCAGGGAAAAAATAATGTTGACTAGAATAACTTTATTTTAAGGTATAGTTTTTGTATTAATAAACTAAAAAATATTTGTATGCCTATTTTTGAACCAAAGATTGATTTTTTTTACTATATTTAATTTTATTTCTTTTTTTTTAAAATGTAAATATATTTTACTTTATTTATTAGGACTGAGTTTATATCGGTTATTCTGTTTTTCTGTTTTTAGCGCGTTTTTCACACAGTGGAACAAAAGCGCTATTAGGACGCAAATTTCGTCTTCGTCTACATTCCATATTTTGTCGTACCTTTTTCTCAGCCAATAAGCAACCAATTGACCTCGGGTTTTCGGCATTGGGTCGCATTTGTGCCCTAGATGAGCCGAATCATATTTAAATTTTCCCATAGTTTTCCCGAATTTTCCTACAAATTTTCCTGAATTTCACTAGTTTTTGCTTTCTTATA
Organism: Trichonephila clavata; assembly: GCA_019973975.1. Classification (NCBI taxonomy): domain Eukaryota; kingdom Metazoa; phylum Arthropoda; class Arachnida; order Araneae; family Nephilidae; genus Trichonephila; species Trichonephila clavata. The sequence goes on from BMAO01002962.1 coordinate 7,771, forward strand.
GAGCTGATATAGATTTGTGTCATTATTTCTTTTCAGCTCAATAGTAGTACATTTAGAGGAGTGGTACAGTACACACTACTTTCTGTTAGTAAAAAGTTCATTAGTTGCATTATTGTAAAATACAACATATGAAAAACGCGCTAAAATTACTTGGCCATGCCACTGATTGATATCTTGTTTGAAATAATGTGGCTGTTATTGTTTGAATTCCTAATTTAAATAGAAAATGAAATATATGCTTATATATTACAGTTTTCCTTTAAAAGGTTTTTACACCATTAATCTTAGTATGTCAAATTTATGTTAAAGTGATAGATAATAAATCTATAATACTTAGTACAAAGGTATTTATTTTTATACGTAAGATTCCTAATCCTGTGTTATTGATTCAAAATTTCCGAGCTTACCTTTTTTTTTGACTATCCTTAATCTCAGCTTGAAATTTTTTCGACAAAACTAATTTTTCTCCTGGTGAATCTCCTCCCGTAAATCAGATTCAACAGCTTTGAGGTTTCCATTAAAAGTATAAGCACATATAATAAGATTGTCTTAATCTTATTACAGTTACATTGAAAAGAAACAGAAGTGTAGTGTATAACATTATGAATGCGAATATGTTTCAATCAGCTTAAAAAGCTTTTATTTTGGATTATATAAAAAAGAAGCAAAGTATATAAAATTTGCTATTCGCGTTCTATTTTATTTATAATCCGAAAAGAAGAATTTTAGTTTTAATCTCTATGATGCAATGTGAGTTTTTTTTTTACATTCCAGTTTCATCAGCTTTTAATGCTTGATTTTAATCCAATTTTATTCTTATCATCCTTAAGTATGCTTAATTTTTTAAAATCATTGTTACATGCTTTCTTGGTATGTTCATTGTATGTTCTTTTGTTTAACCATCAACGATCATTTTTCTAATACATTTTATTAGAGTTGAGTTATCTCGTTTTTACTCCAATCTTTTTTTTTTTTTCATTTTTTCCTCTTTCTTTTTCGTAATAAGCAATTATCATTATATCTCATTGTAAGCAGTTATCTTAGTTAATGCATTAAAAGAATTTCTTTATATATTCATAAGCAGTTATCATTATATTATCATTATAATCCATTAAGCGAAGTTCATAATAAGCAATTATCATTACAATTCATTTAAAGCAGCTCCTTGTAAGCAGTTGTGATTTAAACCTAAAAGCAGTTCATTGTAAGCTGTTATCACTATACAAGACATTGAAATCAATAGTAATAAGAATTTACCATTATAAATTCATTTAAAGCAGCTCATTATAAGCAGTTTTCATTATAACTCAAAAGCAGTTATTGTAAACAGTTATCTCCATATAAGACATTAAAAGCAGTTCATAAGAAGCAGTTGTAATTATAATTCATTAAAAGCAATTTATTGTAAACAGTCATTATGCGTATTATATATTATTGTATGTTCTTTATGCATTACATAATATTTATTTATCTATTTACATGAACAATAATTCGAACTGGACTACTTCATTGTCCTTTAGTCTGAATTCTTTTTTATTGTTAAAAATAGTTAAATTTTTTTTTCACTTATGTCCTAACGTATCTCTAGTTACGAACATTAGATCTACTTTTAACCCCATTGACGTATAATGATATCTGGGAGACATCATTCACATTTTGTGTGTTATTGGAGATAAAGACGTTTCCGAGAAGTCAAAAATTGTCTCCGGGGGATGTCGAGAATCGTATGTCGATTTTTTTTACCAAATGCTCAAGGTTCTCAGCTCCTTCTTCTCAAAAGCACTGGAAAACCATACTTCTGGGGAAAGAGGAAGAGTGCATCAAATTCCGCATAATATGGCTATTATATAAAGCAGCAGTTCTTAAACTATGATTCGCGGCCCCCGGGGGGTCCCAAAGGTCTCTCATTTATTATTAAGATTTTCTTTTCTTTCACAGGCTTTTTGAAAGGCCTCTTGGAAAAATTGAAAGATGTGAGATCCTAGACTGGATCACTAAACTGTTGCTATTGAAAAACTCAGCTAGAACAAGTATTTTTACCTCTTTGTCTTAAAAAGTACAGAAACCTTCTGGAAAGAGTAGAACAGGAATTCGGATAACGGATTTCAAATATTGCGTTGCAAAACAAATGCAGCACCATCCTTCACATTAAAATTTTTTAATTAAATGTAGAAGAGTCAGTCTTAGGATTATTGAGAAACCTTTAACTCAGCCAGGCGTGGCGATTCCGGGAGGAATGTTCAAAATCCTGGGGAGCCGCGATGTCATGTTGATACAAAAAGAGGGGTCACACAGTGGGCAGTTTTAACGATCTGGCGCACGAAAACCCCAAAAATGAAATTATACGAAGAAAAAAAAACAATAGCCCACAGTTTATGGTCCTCTTAGGCTTCCTAGTCAATTTTTGTAAATAAGCGCGAATGGAAATTGCGCGAATGGTCTTCAACAGTCTACGGTTCAGATAGGGTTTGTTGGTGCTACGAGAAAAACTTGCAAGCCTAATTTACCAGTCGGAAGTTCTATCGTTTCTTATGAACAATATTTTGCAGTTTTTAGCGTTTTTCTTTGAAAATGGATGCCATGGGTAAATAATTTCTTTATTTGACTTTGAAATTAGGTTCAAATATGATTTAAAATTGTAAGAACATTGTACTCAGTATGTTACTTCCACAAACGTATGTCTGTTTTTTGTGTTTAGTGGATTAGAACTTTTAGTATTGACACGTATCAATCACGGATCATTATACAGAGCAGATATGGACACTTAATTTAATTCCAAATTTAGCTGCTATCTCCAGCAATCTCCAAAGTTATGATTTTTTTTCAGCGTTAGCCATTGGTATTGTTGTTACCCTTGTTCAGCCTTCTTACTCGTATTTCTCTCCTATAAGAGGGCATGAAAGAGGCACCAGATTTATTTTACCAACCGCCAAGACGTATCTCGCAGACGGAAAAAACCCACTTTCGCCATCTTCGACATCGCAGAAATCCATATATGGGATGGAGGGCTGCTTCGCAGCCCATATGCCCACAGATTCACCGTAATCACCAGATATATTTTTGTAACTGCGTAGTCAGTACTAATAAAGCATTTTTCTCGCAGAATGGATCGCTACTTTACCGTCGCATCAAAAGAAAACATTTATAAAGATGGAGATTAAAAAAAATCAAAAGCCAAATCTCCCTTCTCCAACCCAGCACAGTGACGCTAGATGACAATGTTTACAGTTGCACTTTAGTTTTATCATTGAAAATGATATATGGAAAAATTTGTAGCTAGCTGGCCCATTCCTCTTCTCAAAACTCACGTTCAAAGCCTAGCTCTATGAATGTCTTGGGGACAATTAAAACTAAGCAAATAGTTGTGGAGAATGAGAAACTGGGAATATCTAGCTTGTATGCCTTGGTTAAATGATTTGAGTGCCTACTGCACATATCTTATAAGTTGGATATCAAAAAATTGTCCTTGAGGAAGGCGAATAGTCCTGTAGTGGATGCACGCAAAAAGAAAGTGCATGGAAAATTTCGGAATCGATTAGGACTTCTGGTGAATGCTCCAAAATCTTGCCTTGAGACCACAAATGGTAGCAATACTGCTAGAGCCTTCTTCCGGAACACCGCTAATAGCCTCTTTAATCAGAGATTGATAAAATCAGGATTAAAAAACTTTATTTGGCCATGACCACCATAGCTTGCAGGCATGATATTGACGCACAGAAGTTCAAAAAATTCTGGGCGCTTGGGATGGGCGCCCAGGGCACGAAATTAACTTAAATCGGCACTGTGCCTGGCCACAGCTAAGCTATATGTAGCACTATATCCTTGGTACTACATGCCTCAGAGCCTCCACTAAGTGCTGATACACGAAAGTCTTCTTGTATATGATTCTATCTTACCGATAGCACAAATGTCGCAAGAGGCGTTAGAGGCCTGGAACAAGGGCTTGAAATATTTTCACGATAATCCCTCTTGTAAATTCAACCGGCAGCAAAGCCTGGAGGATATGATGCACACGCTTTTAGTTTCTTCAGATCTCTTTATACTAAGCTAAAGAAAAATTAAAAGAAAGAAGAATCCTTGCCAAAAGATGCTATTTTGATGTTAAAAGCGCCTCAAAAATCCTTTTCTCAACACGACTCCAGCGAGTACAATGCTAGTGATTCGGAATGATGCAATAACTAGTTCTACTGCTCAAATACTATCTAAACCCCCATCCACACAGTCATGCATATTCTTTTATGTTGCACCCCTTCACTTCTTTCCTATCCCTCCTCATTATATCTATTATCCTTTATTGCTTATATGTACAACGTTAATGATTGTAAATGTGCGCTTCTGTTCGATTGTATTTGTTTAATCTGTTAATATTTAATTTTATATATAATTATATTATGAATTAATTTTTAGAATATATACAAAAAGTAAGAACTTGATAATCTTATTTTTTTGTATATATTCTACCTTGTGTCAAATTACTGCTCTTGTTGATGTCCTTGAATACTTGTTCAAAAATTAGATCCACTTAGCCATTTATTCTTGATCAAATTCACACACACAAACCTGACATAAATTTTTGAAACCCTAACAACCTTATTTCTTGGTAGAAAACAGCAAAGAGTACACAATTTACATTATTTAATCATAAAATATAATTATGAAGACTTTAAAGACATAAATCATGCGCCAGATCATGTAAACTGCTCCTTGTAGTCTGTGGCGATCGTAAGCTTAAGAACCGCTGATATAAGGGAGAAAACATATAATCTATCTAAAAGACAATTTCTTCACTTTTCTGAAGGGAAACAATTTGCCATGCCGAACAGTAAAAATGCAGTGTAAGTAGTCACTTTAGGATGCTGTTTTCAAAACAACCTTGTTTTTATATACTTTCCGAGTTTTATGAGCAGCATATGAAATGCGATTCATATTTTCTTGATAGTAAAAATAGATAATCAGGCTTCGAACTATGGAAAATGTGTGTTTACAAACACTGCGTATTAAAATTAGTTTCTCAAATGATGAATTGAATAATATGAGAAAAGACTGTTTACAAATTCATACGCTTTTTTACTTTTAATTGAATTCCACATAACTCACTAACAATATTTATTGTTAACCTTTTCAATTTTTCTCCTATTGTAACCTATATTAAAGAACCAGCACTTATTTACGGTGTCATACGAATAAAATTATTATTAATATTGATTAAATTTTATAAAATATGAAGAAATTTATTGTAAGGATGCTAATATAATAAGGAAAATATAGAATATTAAGTCTATTAAAATAACCATAGTTCACCGTGAAATGAAATTTTATATTTTATGCTTTATAAAGTTGTGAGAAGGACCATAAAAAAACGATTGATTAAGAAATTTTTCCTTAATTTTTTTCTTCTATTTATTATAAATTTTGTAAGAATCACTGTACGTTTTGATTTTCTGTGAACAATCAGCTACCAACATTCAATTTTAGTTTTCTAATTTTATTTTCCATTTACATTATTCAATTAGCTTTGTTATTCCCTCATTAGACAAACATTTATTTCATTAAAAAAAAATTTTTTTTGCTTTTTATAAATGTCTGTGTGTTCTGTGCGTTATCATTCATACATACTAAGCCCGTGGTTTCTTAAAAAAATTTCTTTGCTATATAATAAAATAATTTAATATTTTATTATTTCATTGTTAATAATTACAATGGATCAATTAATTTAGTCTTTTCTCAATTATTCACTAATAAGTAAAGTACACTGCCTTTCTAACATTACTAAATTCGCTACTTTATTTCTTAGATGGTCAAACAAGGATCCAAGTGAGCGTTCAAAACTGCTGCATCGTGTTGCCGATATATTGGAATCAAGATTAAAAGAATTTGCCATTGCTGAATCGCAGGATCAAGGAAAACCTCTTTGGTTAGCGCAGCAAATAGAAGTACCAAGAGCAGTTCTGAACTTCAGGCATTTTGCTAATACCATCTTGTGTGACAAGGAAATGTTAGTAAGAATTTATAATATTCTCGAGTTTCACTATACATTGATTTTCTAATCTGAGTTTTTATCTCTTATACCTACTATGTTGAGAATAAGAAAAATTATCAACATAATGCCTTAATACGAGGGTGAGTCGGAAAATAAATTTCTCCTGTCGACTGTGGTCAGAGTTGAGTATAAAAGTCAAAGCTTAGAATGAAACATTAAAGATAAGGCATAACTTTATTTTCCCATATAAGGTACCAAGTACATTTAGACGTTTGTCATACCGCTTGATAAGCTTCAAAAAATCATGGGAAAAAATCAGGGCTTTGCATACGGAAGTAGCGTTTCTTTTGCGTAGACTTTTTGGAGGTTGGAACCATCAATACTATGCGGTACTGTTACACCCTGCCGCAATTGAAAGAGGCGATTTGAAAAAGTGACCTTGGCTTTTCAAACCTGGCGTTCTGTTGTTAGATGACATTGTGAGACCACACTTAGTGACGGCAACGCAAAATCATATTGCAACTTTGGTTGAAAGCCTCCTACACCATCCGCCATACAGTCCTGATCTCGCACCGAGTGATTTTCATCTGTTTCCAGCTTTGAAGAACAATCTCGCCTGAAAACGGTTTGGAAGCAATGCTGAAGTCAAACAAACCGTTAAACGCTTCTGCCGTATGCAAAGACCTGAGTTTTTCGTGGAGGGCTTTTTGAAGCTTATCAAGCTGTATGACAAATGTCTAAATGGACTTGGTACTTTTGCGGAAAAGTAATGTCTTATCTTTAATGTCTCATTATATATTTTGACTTTCATACACAACTCTGACCGCAGTCGACAAAAAAAACTTATTTTCCGACTCACCCCCAGATTTCTGAATAATACGTTTAATATCAAAATTTAATATAAATGCAAGCGTTTAGATGGAGTTTAATAGAAATATGAAATGCTGGGAAACTGTAATTATATTTAAGTTTGTTATATTCGAACGAAATTAATCGAAACGTGTAGAATTAATTGTACTGGAACTCTGAATTTTACATTATATTTCGATATTCCATACTGTCTCTTAATGTAATTATCATTTTTTTATTAAACCATGAAGCTGTTAGTTTTTCAGCAAATTGTTTTATAATATAAGTGGTTGAAATGTTTATTTTAATTGCAAATGAATTTATCAAATAAAAAATATTTTTATCTTAAGATATAGAGACAGAGCAAATATTATTTTGCCCTTTGTAAAATTATGCGTAGAAACAAATTTTATTTAAATAGATCTTTATAGCTTTAAAATCTGGCTGTCACTTGAATAGTTTAACCATGTTTTCAAATTTATCTACGCTATTTAAAAAAGGTTATTAAATTTCCTGAAACATTTTTAAAGAGGCGACGTCACGTGTGATAGAAACATTTGGGTGGAATTCAATAAATTTCTCATTAATCCTTTTCATAACTTTCAACCGCTAAAATCTTCATTACCTTCGAATCTGCTGATGTTATGATAATAGAATTATCTCCTTATCTATTTCACAACTATTCATTTCACTTCTGATAAACTAACTGTATTTCTTAAGGAGTCACTTATGATTTGAAAATATTATGCCATCTTTCTTATCTTCTGATGTTTTTTCTCTTTCTATTTCTCAACATTTTTGAAATTCAGAGTCAGAGAAGAAGAGGTATCTTATTTCAGATAACTTCTTTTTAAAAAGTTTTTTCTGTCTGATGTTGAGGAATAAGATCTAAATAAAAGATTATAAAAAGATTATCAGCAAAGGATGATGGTGTTATAAGCCAATGGAATGTAAGTGCCTATAGAGTAGTATAAATGTAATCTTTGAGAAATCACACACAAACAAAAACTCTTGCTCCAAAACCTCCAATACCATATTGCGTAAAATAATATGGTTTGCTGAGCTGGTTTAAGCTCATTTCGGGCACTAGACGCAGAAAACCCACAGGTCGCCCCCTTGGCGCTGGCGGATCTAAGAAGGGTATCTCTTGAATCGAAATTTTCTGATCTTTTCCGGGCCTTGGGCCACTGGGAGCCAACCCTAAGCACCCAATGGATAAATCTGCTATAATGGTCTGCGTTATTATTATAGTCTCTTTTGCAAATATAATGTAGTCAACTGTCATGCCCAAAAAAGAAGATAAGCTAAAGTAGCTTCACCTTACGCCATATAAATGTGTCGAAACAAAACTAAGATAAAGGGAATGGTTTTAATGGAACAGCAACTAATATTTAATGGCTTTCGTAGAAATCATAACATCCGTATAATTTCCTTTATTTTTCTAGTTTTTGGCATTTTTACGAAATTGTTCACAGTGTATCGATTCTTATATTTCGCTTGTAAGCAAATGAAAAGAATTGGTCTTTGACTGCAATAAAGAAGAGACATTTATGCGCATGCGCGAATTTTCTCCAACCCACAGATAGCGTCAGTCGGTTGCTGCTGGCCTCTAAGTCAAAAAATGTCAACGTCGGATTTTAATTTTTTTAAATGACAGAACGACTTGATTTTCGGTTCTGGTGATAGAAATCACTCTCAAGACTCGACAAGCCATCCGGAATGATGAAATAAATATCTAGCATGTAAAAATGGTGTAGCTGGTCTATCCGTGAGCCTCCTACTAATCCTCTTGGGAAAAACTATTTCTTTTAAATATTGTTCTAATTAAAACTTTCTCCCGAAGAAGAACACACGGTTTATGTAAATGAAGGATCATATTTAAGCATTATCTTTTAGGTACGTGGAATTAGTGGTAAGGGGTTAAGAGTTGGAAGCTTGCGATTATAGAGGCAAGTAGCTGTGAGCTAGTCAAGAGCTGCTCGATGATTAATTGTAGAATAGTTAAAGATTGTTAATTGACGATTTAGTCAAAAAGTTGGTTTAAATCAATAGACTAGAAGTCAAATAGCTGAGAAAGGAAATACGATAATTCAGAATGTATATTACCAAAACACCTCAAGAGTAATTCATTTTAATTATAGTTAAATATTAATTATCTCTTCTACCGTGCTTTTGCTCCAATACATAATTAAAGGAACATTTCCTACCCTGGGTTGTTAAAAGTAATTGATGAAACAAAAATATAGGTTTGTTCGGATTATGGCTGATCTTTATTCTAATCTCCAAACACTGATGGACTTGAGAGGACGTCCATCACAGTGTCGTATAATTGCTTCAAAGATGGCCACGTACTTGTATAGGCATCAAGAAATCGAAAAGTCAATGTTACCAACGAAAAGAGGATTTGGGTCACGTAGGATCATCGTATTATTGTCTTTAAACTTACAAACGAATGGAGGTGTGTAAAGGATTGCCGGTGTCACCCCTTAGTGTGAGAGGGTTGGAAGGAAGATTAGCCATTGTAGATACAAATTCTATTTATAAACATTTCTCAATTACGACACAAATTCAACAACTCAAACTAAGAAATGCACCAATTACTAAATATGTGAAGCAAATGCTGAGTAGATGAGATACTAGGAGAATTAACAATAAATTGGATCACTTACATCTAGGTAATACGCCTTCTAATTCAATTCGTTCTAATCCAAATTTAACGTTTAATTGACCAAACAGTCAATCCTAATATTAATCAAATAAGTAACGAAGTTCCCTTGCCTAGCTTCACGCTAATCAATCGCTGCTATCCGTTAGCAGTCTAACCTCTCTTTTTCTTTTCTTGAAATTTAATCTATATATACAAGTCTTAATTTACATAATCACATCTTCTTCTTCGGGGGTAAGTTTTCAATAGAATAAATTTTAAAGACCCATTTTTCTCCAAGAGGACTGTTAGTAAGAAGAATACGAATTGACCCGTTACATGTGGAGTGGATAAGTGTTGGATCAGTATATCCAATTAATTTTTATGGAGGATTTAAGAATGAAGAGAGTGGTGTCTGCAAAACCCAGGCCGAAGCTGCTAACGTTGGATCAAAAGCAACTTTACTTAGAAATCATATAAGACATGCTGGTAAACGTAGAGATCCCGATTTCCTGAAAACCTTGTTCACTGGTTCTGAGTCATTGCTTTATGGGTAATATCTAGAAACAAGGATGCACTGCATAGTGGGGACATCTATCATGCGTGAAATCGAAAAAAGAATGGAAGGTCCGCAGTAATGTGAAGACCGTGCTGACCATTGTCTTTGACCCCCGTGGGATGGTGCATCGGGAAGGAGTGTGCATTACAAGGCATAACCATTACCTTTATTGTCTTTTTGATGCAGTACGAAACAAACGTATGTGGAGAAATGTTCACGTCTCCTTTATGATATTTCCCCAAACCTTCTAATTTAATTTAGAGTTTCTTGGCCAAACACGGCATTCTCATGATTCATCAAGTTCCCATATGACTTTTGGTTATTCTTGAGATGGAAAATGTCGTTGAAAGAGACCCGATTTGAATCCAGTGAAGAGATTATTTAGAATGCCACGAATTTAGAATGAAAATTGTGTCTTCGTGTGCTTCCAATAACGGTGGGACAGCTGTGAAAAATGTGAAAAATCGCCGAGGGAAATACTTTGTGTCAGATTAAGATACGAACAGCTTATGTAAATAATTGTGCTTTTGCCAAATCAAAGGTTTGATACTTTTGAACGTACTTCGTGTATATTAGATGCTAAAATTGTGATTTTCCTTTTTACGAAGAGTGTCTTTTGAGACACCTTAATAGGGGATGACATTTACAAAAAAAGGGTATGGTTATATCGCCATATTGGTGGTTTAAATTTTTGTAGTCGTATTGGATAGAGAAATATTGTTTATTACTTAAGGAACAGGTAAATCGAGGTTATCGAGAAAAGTGACTCTAGCGCTTATTAGCATCCATTCCATCTTTTAAAACAGATCTAATAACTTAATGATAAGGAAAAAATTACATTGTTATTACCAATACGTTTGATGCAGAAAAGCCTACACCAAGCCTAAAAGACCATGAACCAAAACTCAAGCAAATCTTGAAACGCAATACATTTCATAGATTAGCAGCTATCTTAGGCTTAACAAAGAGCAGTTGATATTATCATAGCAAAAGGGAAAATTCAGGAAATCAATATATGAATAGATTCTATAATATCTAAATAAAAATTTTAATTTGACTACAGCAAAACAGAAATTCGCATATTCTTTCGATTTTAATTTTCAATAGAATACGGTCACGCGAGTCACATAGTAGCATTGTCTTAGGAACCAAGCAACAACTTAACGTTGCCAGCAGTGGAAAATAAACAGATTAACTTTTTAAACATTTAACATGGAAGCCATGCGTAATGAAAATATTACGTCACATAAACGTCAGACCTCACCGGTTCTGATTGGTTCGCTTCTTAAAGAAAAAGACACCATTCAAAACTCAACAACAATCACATATGTGTTTGATTGATTCCTTTTTTTCATAAAGAGTATTAGATTCGTCGCTGTGAAATGAAATGAAGTCAATACTTTGTTTTGTTTTTCAAAAAGCTTATTTTAACCTTCTAATTAAATTAGGTGTAACAAACAAAGTAGTACAAATAACAGAATGATGGTTGGCATATAAAAATTAAAATTTCATTTTGCACTTTTTTTAAAAGCTGCGTATTTTAATTATTGTTCGTGAGTTTTCAGAACTCATCAGTGCAAACTAGTGTGAGTTTACTAGCTATTCATACTTATTTTCTTATCGCAATTTTCCATCTAAAAAGGTTCGTTATATATTTTCAACGTCATTTTCTAATGCTTGATCTAATCATATTAGATCAGCATTACGAGCAAAAAATGTTCTGTCATTATTTTATTGTACAAAATATACACTATACTAACATTTTACTCGTGTTTTAATACTCAAATAAGTTGTAAAGTAAATTATTATTACATTAAAAAGGCACGTTGATTGTTTTTTTTTGCAATGAAAATGTAATTTAATTACATTACAAAATTTATTTCTGTCAAGTACTAATAATTTATAACTCTTCTTAAAAGTTTGAATTTATAGAGCCGAAATAATGATTAATATTTTCTATTACAGAAAATAACGCGTGATTTATTATCTTAAAATTATACTATAAATCAAACCTTGTTTTTAAAGAAATGTTTTAGGTTAGCTGAGGAAAATAATTATAAAAATGATAAATGATAAAGATGTTTTTGGAATCAATAAAAAGTGCCCGTATATCATATAGTGTTCGTTGCAATAAATGAGGCGGAATATATAAGAGAAAAATGTGACTTAATTCGGACATTTATAATATGCCACGAGTTACATGGGTTATTTTCTTCATTTTGCTTTATAAAGAGAACTGCCATATGTAATATTTTACGTACATGTTTCCAAATATACCGTAAAACCCGGCGTATAATGCGCCCTCTGAACACAAAGTAAGATTGAAATTTAAGGGTGCGGGTTGTACGCCGGGTATAAAAATGATAGCTTCAAAAATAAAAAAAAAGAGATGTGCATAAAAAAACTTAGACTTCTACAAAGATCGAAATATTATTTATTTAAAAAAGAAATATCGTACCTTATGAACTTTACGGGTTGTGTTTTTCTAGGAATATACTATTTTTTCAAAATCCTGGAGTAATACCTCGAATAAATGGCCTTAAAACATAATAAAATTGCTAATTTACATTACAGGTTCCTTCGTAAAAGAGAGGGTACACGTTATATGTGAATATACCTTAAAATTGAAGAATGTAGCTTGAGAGTATAGGGGCGCGTTATACACCGGTGCGCATTATATACTGGATTTTACGTTATATGATTTTTGTAGAATAAAAAATGAATTTCATAAGCAAAATTTTAAAAATATTTCCTTTGATTTTGTATGTTTTTGAGTCCAAAATTCAGTATGCATGGAATGTTAAGAAAAAAAAAACATTTTAACCTTATTGTAATGTTCAGTTTGAATGTTAAATATTGAAATACGCCACGTATAGTAGCTCACACAGGCATTTTTCAAGGGGGAAGGGGGTCGAGGGTCAAAAATCTACCATTCTCGTATCATTCCCCAATACGACATAACCCCTCCCCCTCGTGTGCTCCATTGGCCACGTATGTTATTTTTCCAGCAGCCATGCTCTTCTTGTGAGAAGATTGGGATTTACAGGCAAAATTCGTATCCCAGCGTGAACATGGAAAAAAAGATGATGGCAGTCACAGAAGATTGGACTAGGGTTACCAGATTGGCGGCTTTATCGACCTTGTCGAAAATCACGATATCGCCAAGGAATTATCGAGAAGGCTCTTATCTAATTTACGTACGTATCTCAATTGAGCAACAAAGAAGTTACACAAACCATTGCTCTAATTGCCCTAATGTTCAACTATCTCCACAACATTTCCTCAGCTGCCCAGCAATTCAAGCCAGACTTTCCAAGACCAGCCCAGAAGATTTGATATTCTCTGATAAAGCTGTTGAGGTTGCCGAAGCTGTTGAAGACAGCTTCGGAGTGATCTAAAACTTCTTTTCTTTTTATTAATCTGCACATCATGAACACGCCAACAACAACAACGAGTGTGTTTTGTACTATTGTAAATAATCTAATATAATATTTTTCTTGTGTATATGCGTCGATTTGTCTTCGTGTAGTCATTTCTTCGTCCTTGTCCATTAATAAATCTGTTAATATTCAAATAATTAGAGTCATCGCCTGCTTTTTCCCTGCTCAAAGTTGCAACAATAGGCTTGTTATGTATTATTTTAAGTATTGTAAGAAATGAAAATATTGAGTAAATACATCATCCCATGATAATGAATCTATTTATCCTTCTAAGTTAATCTTCCTATTGTTATAGGTGTATTAATCAGCCTGAAGATGGTATTCTTAATTATACAAGTCGTTCACCATGTGGAGTTACAGCTGTCATTGTCCCTTGGAATCTACCATTGTATTTGCTCAGTTTCAAATTGGGTCCTGCTTTAGCTTATGGCAACACAGTGGTTGCAAAACCGAGTGAATTTACCTCTATTACAGCGTGGAAACTTTGTTCAGTTCTCAAAGAAGCAGGTATATAAATTAAAACTTTTCAACTGTAGTTTTGAAACTATTGGTGAACATGTACATAATCGTAAAAGTACCCCGTAAATTATTCAAAGGTTTGCTTACATTTTTCTTCATCCAAGCTATTTTTTCTGATCAATAGTTTAATTTGTACTGGAACTGGTTGTCATTAAATGTTTTGTTACTTTCAGATTCGACTCCCACAGGGGGTTACGAGGACATTATAGCTAAAAAAAATGTTGACATTTTTGAAATATTAGACACACTTACAAATTGATAAACAAGTTTTTTTGTGTTTTTGTTGGATAGAGATCCGCTAAGAACTGAATTGGCAGAAATTCACACACAAAAGGGGTTGTGAAGGGATTATAACTATGGATTTGAAAATTGGTGAACATGTTTCTTTTGTTGAGTTGTAAAAACTAGTAAACATGTTCAGTTGTTGAACAGAGATCCGTTAAGATACTTAAGCTTTCTAGAGTGACTCTACGCCAGGGACATATAATCAGAGCAGTTAAGGAAAATCTGTTTCGTTTTCTTAAAAAATGAGATTATATAGATTTTAACAATATATTCTTAGAACTATTGTTGAACCTCTGTAGGTAGAACTACAATGTATTCTTAGAAAATGAATTATTAATCCTGCTTTATCTGATTACAAATGAGTGAACTCGGTTTTTAAATATGTATATAAAAGTTGTTCAAAGTGTTTTCTTAGTTGTAAGGTGATATATATCTCAGTTTTTAATAGAATTTATTATGTTAATAGCCCCAAACTCAGATATTAAAAAAAAAAAAAAAAAAAACTAAGCAATAATTTTTTTTTTTTATTGAATGCCTTTCAAATGCTGGCTGTTTGAAGCGATGATGTGATGTAATATGCATCAAAACTTATTGAATTTCATTTATAGTATACTTTCATAATGCTGCTGCAAAGAGTTTCGCATATTTTTATGAGATTGAACAATACTAACATAGAGAATTCTGCTAGGTTATGCAATGATTAATGGTACGTTTTTTGACATATTTATATTTAATATCTCTAATATGAACACGTCTGAAGACTGAAATTAATCATATCCTGTATTCTGTTTATGACATCAAGTTTTACCAAATTTTGAAATTGATTGGTTTTTAATGCTACTTTTTACACCATAATTAATCACAGCGATTAATTCTGGATTTTTTTCAAACAGGCATTCCTGACGGTGTTGTCAATATGGTGTTTGGTTATGGTCACAAAGCTGGTGATGCCCTTATTAAACATTCTGACGTGTCCCTCATCACATTTACTGGTAGTGATAGAGCGGGTCTTCACATAGCGGAAGTGGCTGGTGCTATGGCTAAAAAAGTATCTTTAGAGGTAAATTTATAGAGGTATATTTAGAGGTAAATTTATAGAGGTATATTTAGAGGTAAATTTATAGAGGTATATTTAGAGGTAGTGGATTCGAATTCTGAGAATTTCAAATTTCTGAGAATGTGATTCCTTTTTTACTATACTATTTCACTAGAACAATTAAATTTAATTAACTAATAAATAGTAACAAGCAAACAAAAAAATAGTCCAAAACCATATATAGAACGGAAAATGGAAAATAGCGAGGAAAATTGCTTTCTATTTTGTCACTTACGATATCCGAACACGTTCGGAGTACTTTTTAACAAAATAGCATACTAAAACATTATAAATGCTCTTTTAGGACTCAATACCAATAATATTACTATATTTAACTATCAAAGTTTAAAATAAATTACCTGAATTTTGCAAACATCACTATAAGTGAAATTTTAGCAATAATTTTGAAAAATTTCAAAGCAGTTAGAGAAAAAAGTAATAAACATATATGAGTGAAAGTATTACTAAAACAAATTAGATGCATTTATCTAGAAAATGTACTAAAATTTTAATTTTTATTAAAATTTGAAAATTTTAGAGCTGATTGAGTAAACATTATAAGAAATGTTTCATTCTCTTTATGAGATCATTATTTAAATAACAAGCCATGACTCAAAAAGTATTCATACAATAAGAAATATTTTAGTATATTCTCTAGAAAATAACGTAAATATCATATTTAAAAAGTTTTATAGAAATACATTCGTAATATTTTGAGTTATCAAAATCGCCATGATAGATTTTGAGCAATTTAAATGCCCACTTCTGGTAGATCAAAAACTCACTTCCGGTTTTTCTAAATTTATAAAATTGATTGTAACTTGTCCTTTAGGTAGTGTAGAAACAAAACAAAGTATGTTTCGTAAAGTCAAAAGATAACTCTATTCAATAAAATAAAAAACAAAAATATCTGTCTTGACTGAATTGGGTCATTTCCAACGTGTTCGGATACCTTAATATATTGTGATTCTCTCATATGTATATACATATTTGTATTAATTGTAACTATTTAACAAAAAGTAACTAAAATAAAACTTTTCTTTGTTGACTTAAGTAGGAATTGATTTAATATATATATATATATATATTACTTATTAAATAAATAAAAGTAAACATATGTATTTAAAATTGATTGAAGAGAGTATGGAATAATATCGGCCGGGAAAAATATAGTTCGTTACTATCCTGAATAATTCATTTGAAGTATTATTTCCTCATGCGGTATTTGTAATTAAAGATAAAATGTTCTTTTAAAGAATTTAATTTTTTTCAAAACACATAGGAAGATAATAATTCTGTAGTTTTATAGAAATAACAATATAGAAAACCCATATTTATTTCAAGTGAGGAATATAATTTGAAAGGAGGTAAAATATTATTTCTTACAATTTATTACAATCTACTTTCACATCATAAAAACTATTTTTAAAAATATTTTAACAGTGTTATAATTGTCATTCTATTGCCAGACAATAAAGATTCTGCTTATGGCCTTACTATATATTTTTCCAACAAGAAAAGGATTGCTACTGGTGATTTATGATTACTATTATTCATTTTGAAAGAAGTGGAGAGTTTTCTGTCAAAAAGAGCTTTAAGAAAATCCTTCGTGAAAAACTAAGTTTGAAGAGACGTTCACAAAATCTAAGCACGCATGAGAAAATGCTAGATTGAAAGGATCAAGTGATCCATTTTTCGAGCTTAGAAAACATCTTTATTCTTAGCAAAAAAATGACAAGCACCTTGAGAAATTCAGAATTTAAATTTGTTTGCTCACCAACTAAAGATATTTGCATTTAAAAGGTACGCTTTTGAGAAGAGAATTCCTTTCAAAAATGTTTATGCTAGAGTTTTTTTTTTAAAAACTATGATTTAAATTTTCATCTATCCATTTGTTGTAGTATTTTCATTTGTATAACACTCTAAAGCTGAAATAAAATATATTTCATTTTACTAAGATTCGTTTCGAGGAGATATTGCAAATATTTTCTCGACTTTAGAAATGAAATTTTGAAATATTCAATAATTGATGTCATTTTGCGATGGCGTTTATCTGGTCAAATATTTATATTTTAAAATCTGAATATTTCTCAGTTATTCTTACCTGTAGCGTGGAATAATTCCTGGTAGGAAATATACATTGCCATTTTTCGCTTTGAAACAGAATTATATTTTTCTTCCTGTTAATAGAAAAGTATTTATTTTAAAGGGAGTAAGAAAAAAAATGTTTTTAATCAATTGAAATGTCTTTTAAATTTAAAAATCATATATATAAGTCATATATTGTATTTATTCAATCATACAATTCTTTATATATATTATGAGGGTTGTAATAAAACAATGAAATTTAGTACATAAAGCCGCTAAGTTCTGGCATGCATAAACGGGACATGGGAGTAGTGAGATGGCGGTGCTGTCGATATCTAGAGTGCATAAAATTGTTGATCCAGTCAGTGAAGGGAGTTTCCTGTGTGGTTAGCTAACCTTTCTGGTCTCAGCCAATCACAGATAACAATATATCCTAAGTTTTTCTCAACTACATTTACAGACTACTTTGCTACAAGCGGACTGGCTAAAAACTCTGTCGAAAAAAAATCTATATGTTCAGATTTTTTCATCCATTTTTATCTTTTAATTACACGGGCATTTTTGTCAACTATTTTTTATTTATAGACTCCAGTTTTAAATTTATTATGTTTAAGTATTTTAATTTAAAATTGGCAATTTGAAAGCATTTTACTGTCACTCTAATCCTCAATGATTGGGGCTCGAAATGAAGCAAGTACTCCTCCTTCACACAGTACCAGTACCAATTACTGTACGGTTGAAGCGGGCAGTACCGTTTTTCTTTTCTAAGCTACGTTTAAAATAAAGGATTAACAAGCATGGATTAATATTGAGGTTGCTAGTGGTAAAATTCCATCTTAATGTTATCGCAATGGGTTAAAGCGTTTCGTGCGGGTCGGGGAAAAAAAAGACTGTAGATTTGCACCACTGTCGTCCTATTCCTCAATATCAAACTGACATCGTGAGTGGTCTCCTTTTTCTGTAAACCCTCGATGCGTGATGGGATTATGCGTAGAAACTGATATCAGTCATGAAACTGTGTGGCCCATATTGATAAA
>BMAO01002963.1:0-129538 GCA_019973975.1 Trichonephila clavata
TTAAAAGTTACTTCTCTTTCATTATAGGTATTATTTCCGCAAACGGAAAAAGGCGCATTTTCCATTAGAAAACTATTTAGCTTTACAGGACATTGTACTAGCGACTATAAAATCATTTCATTGAACTCTGCAATAGTAAGCAATAGAATATAATGTTAATAAATTCCAATTAATTATGCTAATCAATATTTAAATTTCATTCTAGATAAGGGCTTTGAAGATTTGACTTTCTTCTTAAATCCTAAAAAATGATTTTACTTTTTAAAAGGATAGGGATACTAAGGATTTAAATAGATAAATATTTTTTTGCTAATAAAATTGAAATTTTGCTGATATTCTAACTAAGCAGTAATAATCAAACAAAAAGAAATTCATATTTTATTGAATTTTACTGTTTGAGGTAAAAACTACAGTATAATGACAAAAAAAAAAACACCTTTGTATGAGAAATAAAAAATCCAGTTAGTTTTTATTTTTACAAATTTAGAGAAATGCATGATTGGTCTGTTAAGTATATTAATTTAAAATTTTTTTCTCATTTTTGCATTCTATCCACAAAATTATCATATTAATCATATTTTTATTGGATCTAGTCTATAACTAAATCTAAATCTAATGTTAGAATTTTTTGAAGATTGACTATGATCTCTGAAAAGATCTAAATCGTATTGATTAAAACGTTTATTTTTGTTTTGTAAAGAGAAAAGTGATTTCTAAAACATTCTTTTTTCACATTCAAAATTTCACTGTTAGTATAATTTTCAGCATTTAGTAGTATTAATATATTTTTAAAATCCAATTCTGAGTTTTGATATTTGTATGATATTTTTAAATATGCAATAACACTTTTTAGAAAATTGTGGGTTATGGAACACATAAATTTAAATATCTTTCCATAGAAAGTATGCAAATTTTGTTTTAACTTTTACATCGATATTCAGACTAAATAAATTGTAATTTTGTCTTTAATTGCAGTTGAAGTTGGTTGAATTACTGAAATATTGTTAAGATCAGCCAATTCTTTATTTAAGTCATTTGAAAATCTAAACAAAAATACCCAGAACTCGCAAAAGCGAATCATTTAGACACTCTCTTTGGGGATGGGAGAGAAAAAACGGACATGCCTATGGTTTTTTATTTTATTATGTGCCAGCTGCAAAGGTCGTTGTTTGTCGGAAGGAGAATGCATACAGTGGCCAGATGGACTGGCCAGCTAAAGATCCTTATCAGAGAAAGAAAAGGGGTCCTATTAAAAATTTCACAGCGAGCAGCTTTTGCTTGAACAATAGAGAAGGATCGTTTTATCCAAGGGGTCAAATTCTGCATAATACAACACAGTACCGGTTTGAGATGTTGAGAGGTTTCTTCCGCCAAAGGGGAAGGAAAGTGTTCATAGAGGCAACTAATTGCTTAACCCCTCTCCAACGGCTTTTCATAGTATTTTTAGCATTGACAACATGAATCCTTATCTGACAGAATGTAGCTGGATTTATAGTTTGTAAAATGCCTTACTTCGAAAGAGAGACAGGCAAAAATGAGAAAATATAAAACAGTAGGGTGTGGAAATGGCAAGGTCAAAATCAACGGTCAAGCAGTTTTAAAGAGAGCTCATCGATTGTGTGGGGACAGAAAGACAAGCAAAACTGTTCTTTTTTTTTTTACTCGTGTAAAAGGGGATATTTACCATACAAGGGATTACTTTCTTCTTTTGTAATAACTATCAAAATTCAAATACCAGAATATTGAATAAACTTAAAGCATAATATAAGAGATTAAATCACGAAGGATTTTCACTCTGAATTCAAGCAAAATAATTAAAATTAAGAAAGAGCTCAAACAATTAAATTTTTCTTTTGTGTGAAAATCATTAACTTTTCCTTTTGACCCCACTTAAACAAATGAATATTGCTGTTGCATTTTTTTAATAACAACAATAATATTTTCTACCCATTTTTTGATGCACTCCTCAATAAAGTTATTTTCAAATAAACAAAAATTTCTAATTAAATTTATATTTTATTTAGATCAAAAACATCTTAAATTAAAAAAAAAAACTTATTTGTAGCAAAATCTAATTAGTACATACAGTAACGCATATAAACATTTTTCAAGGGGGAAGGGTCCATTGTAGAAAGTTCCCCAACTTGTATCATACCTCAAGACAAAACCAATTAATTCTTCTGATTTTGTTAACAAAAAATAGTAAAAAATAAATTACTGAATTAATAGCTAGCATTAATTAATAAAACAAATTGTAATTACAAGTACTTAATTAAACTTTGCATTATATACATATAGGATTATCATCAACTGAAAAAAACTCAAGGGCTTTGGAGGGGGTCACCCCCCCCCCTTGTGTGCGCCATTGTGTACATATCTTTTAACTTTTTAGCAAAATTTTTGAAATTTATGGGAAAGGGAATACATAAACGATACATTTAAAAAAATAAAATTAAAGTATAAATTTGATTTCTTTTACGTGAAAATCTAATTTTTTTTCTGTTGAAAGGAGTAATTGAATTCTTTCTGAATATTTATACGATGTTGAAAAGAAAATATATAATACTTTTAAACTCGTTTTATAATTCAGTCTAAGAATTAGTGGCATGTACATACCTCTTTTTTAAGGGGGGGGGGGTAAAAACACGTAGACCTAAGCGCGAAGGCATAAGCTAGATGGCGAAAATTAAAAACTTGTTGGTCTAAGGAGGGGTATTGAACTCTCAAACCCTCCCCTTGTGTGTGTGTGTGTGTGTACGCCACTGCTAAGAATTAATTGTATAGTGAATACATTCTCTTATATTTGAAGTTAATGGGGAATCCCAATAAGTTGGATTCAGATACACAAAAAATTGCTATACTTACACTATAAATCTATTTAACAAAATGAATGGATTTGTGTTTGATATATATAAAAAAAACCCCATTGAATTGCACTTTAATTAAAATATTCTTTCCTATCTGGATTGAAATTAAAGTTTTGTCTGAAATTATAAAGTCAAGATATCTATCTTCATTAATTGATATATTTCCTTTTTATTATAATCTTCATTTGAAAATGTTGAAGTAATGAAATTCAATAACATTTGCATTTAATTTTCTTGTTGATAATAAGTGTTCCAAAGTGGTAGTAAAAATTTTCTTTCTTTCTTTCTTGTAGTAAACTCTGACGGCAAGTTTTCCTCATTCTGAAGCACAATTATTCCTACATAAAAAATGCAATAATGAAGTAAATTTGACAATATCAATTAAATTGACAATTACTGGATAGATATTGCAAATTTAAATTTTTATACAGCTTTCGCAGCCAGCAATACTCATAAAAAATGAATTATTTTCAAACTATACATAGTTTATTAACTAAAAAATGAAATAAATTTTTTTAAATGCATTTAAATAATAAAAACTACAAAGACCCATTAATTTTAAAAATAAAATTTGAGAAAACATATAGAACACGAACGTATATTTTTTTGCGGCAGTTTCTGAAAAAAAAAAATGAATATAGAATTTTTTAGAAATATTCCCAAATTTTATATTGGAAAGATAGCTGCATTTTTAAGAATAACATTAAAGCTACTTTTGTAGTTGTATAAATACATTGTGAAGAAACAAATGCAAAGAATGATAGCATTTAATTTTGACTCTTATTTCTTTATTGTGAATGTGGTGTGGCAGTTAGGGAAGGATGTACCATCTTCCGTTATCCTCTTCCTCTTAAAAATGTGTAGAAATAGCATTTCCAATAATTAAATATCAAACAACAAATTTTAAATTAAAACAAATGTAAAAATTGTTAATAACATTATTCAAGAAAGTAAGAGAGAGAGTTATATATATATTTACATCGCACTATAAAGCTTCACGAACGCTATTGGTGAAGGTCCTCATTATTTTGAACTATGGTCACGTTTTGAGGAAGACACCTCAGCTCTCCTAACTTCCACACCACACCAACGAGAGGAATTGGACCCCTCGACATATTTAACGTGCATCGGCCTCCTTTGCACGGCGGGTCTTCAGCGGTACCAGGCTCAAACTCATGATACGCCAGCTACGAGCGGGTGACCTTGACCATTAAGCTACCACGGTCTAGTAGTTAAGCTGCTCATAAAAACTGGCAGTGCATACATAATTCGATTCAAGGGAATTATAGAAAAAATAACAATTGTGAGAAGTTGAAAAGTTTTATTAATATTTTATCTAAAAAGTTTCAAAATTTAAAAAAAAAAACGAAGAAAAATTTGTAAATTATTTTTTATTGAAATAAATTTTGCATTCAAAATAAGCTTTTCATTTTTTAAAAATTTTATTAGCATACCTGTGTAAATCAAATATTAATTTTTAACATTAAAATAATGAGTAGTCAAAAATAGTTTTTGAAGATATTAGAAATACTAACATAAAAATATATATGTATATAGCATTTATAAAAAAGTTTAATCGTTAAAATTTTCAAAATAACAGTATATGAAAATCACAGTATAAGTAGAAAATAGTTTTATTGAAAAAAATAAAATGTAAAAACTTAAAAATATATATATATATAAAAATAGATTTATAGAAAGTAAACATAGTATGTAATAATAAATAAAGATAAGAGAGAAAAAATTTTAAAAATTAAGTTTATTTATATATTTAATACTATTTTAATAAATTTCAATAATATTTATTTCATGTTTAAATATAACGAGATCTCCTTACTTTTAAAAAAATACCAATTGTTTCAAAAGAAAATTAGAAATTTTATTTAAAAAAAAAAAGAATTATATGTGTAATGGAACTGTTTTTGAGCGCTTAATATACAAACAAATTTCTTATATCTTAATCTTTTCAACTAAAATCAAAATATTGTTCAAAAACTAGTTGAAAATTTCTACCCTGAATTACAAATATTAAAAATTCATTTTTTTAATGTATTCTATTTAAAAGTTGTAATTGTATTTCGAACTCTTTTTTGTGGTGGAAGCCCACAATTTCTAACTCTTTTACTCTAACTTAGTGACGCAGTCAGACGTAAGAAGATCCAACAGACGGGCAACCACATTTGAATGATACTCGCGCTGCTTGGCGTTTTTGGCGTATTCTGAAGCTTGAAAAAGCCCTTGTTTCTGAAGACATCCCCCATTAGCTGTTATTTGTTTACATGATAGCACGTTGTTAATCACGTGATGATGGCCACGATCGCAGCGCCCTCTAGTGATGAATCGACCCCATTGAGGAAGCTAGTTTGAAAGTCAATCTACCTGTAACTCCTTTTCTGCTATGACGTCATATCAACGCTGTAAAAAAAACAAATTTGAAAATTGTGAATGGCAACGTAGAATATCAAAACAGAGAGGCTTTCAAAATTTTATATTTATGTTTATATATATTTTTTTAAAAAGATATTTTTGTGTTTTCCGATTTAATTTCTTTCTATCAAAACTTTAATTTTCAAAAAGTGAGGATTGTTGGAAAAATTCTCTCTGTTTTTTTTTATGAAGTTTAATTGTTGCATAATAGTTCTGTGTTGATTTCATTCTTCTATTATCTTGTCACTTTACATATACATGATTTTTATCTGTCATTTACTGTTATCAGTCTTCAGAAAGTTTAGTGGCTTAAGGGTTTTTGAGCTTGTGAGTCGTTAGAAATAATTGACAACATGCCTGAAGCATGGTACATGGATGATTCTTCTGAGAATCCAAGAAGTGAACATCACTTAAATCCCCCACAATTTGTGCCGATAGAAAAATTGTATGATCTATCTAAAGTGGAATATTGGCGTGTAAGTTAAGTTTTCAGAAAGTATAATTTTATAAGTGGTACTTGCCAATCTTGTTTGTTACAATTTGGTTGACCTTACCTCTGTACATTGAAATTTTAAATATTACTATTGCTGGCTTTTAGAACTTTTAAAAGCTGTTCATATCGTGTTTCTTTAGACAAAGGAACATAATACGAAAAAATTTCAAAGTTTACATTCCATCTAATACTTCTAATTTTTTAAATATCTTTGGGAAAGATTTTTTGAGTGTTAGTCTGCTCATGTAATCAAATTTGTTTTGTAACTTATCAAAAGCTAACTTTTATTGTTTTTAATTCTTTTGCCGTTTTAAATGTATATTTCTACACTGTAAGTAAGTAATTCTTTTTTAATTTCTAGCTTTTAATTTAAATATGCAACAATAACTTTTTTGGACTTTTTTTTGTATATATATATAATTTTCTGATTCACATGATTTGAAAGAATTATTGAAATAGATTTCATTCATATTGAATTTTATCTGGAATCCAATGAGGAAGAAAGCATTAATTTTCTTTTCTGATGTTTAAAAATTATATCCTTTCATGTACTCTTTTTAATGAGTGATAAAAGCTTATGTTATTCTAAATATAAATAATTTTTAGTAAGTTGTTATAGTATCAATATTTCTAATTGAATTTATCAGTTAAGTTTCTTTTTTAAATGTATTCATAACTAACTATATTATAGTTATTTTATATTTGTGAAACCAAACAGGCTGAAAATTGATTTATAATAAAATATCAGCAGCTGGTTGTGTGGCATGTCCTTTAAATCTGAGACTCTCTCTGCCTGTCTTTGCATTAGCTGACATTAAATGAAAAAAATTACTTTTAAATATTATTTAGCTATAAAATTTTCTAAAAGTTGAACTTTCAAAAAAGTTTTTTTTTTTATAAAATATTTAGGTTTTTATGAGATTCCATTAATTTTTTCCTAAGCTTATCTAACTTAACTTTTTATTCTTAAGTGAGCAATGGCTTTCCATACAATTTTAAAAAAATTATTTATATTTTTTATCCTCTTAAGGAAATTATAAATTTATTGCATGAAACATTTATTACGAATATGTTAACAAGTAACTGAAATAGTTTCCCATACTTCATAAAAAAAAAGAAGTATAAGCCCCATTAAAATTTTTTTTAAAAGCAGACAATAATGCATGAATAAAGTTGTGTTTATGTCACATTTGTGTGTGTGGCAAAATAGAATTTTATCAAAAATTTGAATTTGAAGTAAGTTGAAAGGCAAATTTTTCAAGTGCCAGTACTTTGTTTTTATACACATAGTACTTATATATTTTTCATTTGTAATAAATAATTAATAAAAGGGATAGAATACACTGTGTTTTCATTATTAAAAGTGTCACAAAAATATTCAAGTTTTAATAATTATAGTTTAAGTAAACTTCTGTGATTTGTTAGAAATTTGTTCATGTTCCTTACAAGACTTTTTACATCAGGCTAATATGTTACCAATTGCAAAACAATAGATGCTATGTCATCTGTCAATCTATTCCTAGTTTTTGACAGTACATGATTTAGCATTGAAAAAAAAAATGCTTTCAAATGTGAAAATGATTCACAATGCAATTGCTAGTTTTTTAACTGAAGCAAAGGCATCTGGCATTCTATTCCATACTTTAGTATTAAGCTTTCAATACAGGATTCATCTGACATTTTTTTGATAGTTGTATATATATTTTTTCAAATATATTTACTTATATCTACAAATTCTTTTGTGCCCAAATTGGATTATATGGCAGATCTATAGTCCACATTTCTAAATTATTTAATTCTATCCTATTATTTAGATTTTTATAAAAATCTTTTTACGTAAATAAGTTACGATAATTTACAATTTTCAATAGTCTTTCAATTCTTTTGAATCTTTAAACCTGTTTGGAAACTGTTTTCATCTTAGTAGAATATAGAAGTTTTGAAAATTCATAGTTGAAGATTCAATTAGGTTTTTTGAAAAAATATTTATTTAAATTTTTCATTTAAAAGTTTTTAATTGTCTTTTATGCATGTAATTAGCAACTATAGAATTTATTATTTTTTCCTGATATCCCTTTGCAATAGCTAGTTCTGAATTTTGCTCATAGCACTTAATGGTATATAATGTAATGAAAATCTATAAAAATGGATGACCGACTTCATTTTGAAGTAATTTATCAACTTGTTTTGGATCTAGTTATACTAGGAGCTCAATCTGCAGTAAGGAAAATAATTTTTTAAAAATCTATTTTGAGTATTTTCATTCCACTGATTACAACTTCACAAATATCAATACTAGGATTTCTGATTTCCCGGGTTTTTCCATTCCCGGTAATACATCAAAATTTAAAAAAGTTAAAAACAAGTTATTTTTAAATAAAATCAATCATTTTAAATAAGGATACATATAAATAACAAAATTAATTCTTATTTATATAATGAGCTAAAAAGTACATAAGATATGTAATAAATTGATTATTCATTTTTGAAATAGGATTTCAGAAAGCATAAGCAATTTATACTTTTATCACTCACGCATGGAAAAAATGTTACAGTTGTAAATTAAAAATCTCGGGGGGAAAATTCACATTTAAAAAATAGTTATTAAATTTAATGTTCCTTTACTGACTGACTGTGTTTGAAAATTAACCAGTCAAAGCTGAATCAATTATTTCTCTAATGTTGCTACTAAGAGATAAATATTAATATACTTGAAAACTCATTTGCTGCTGAAGTGCTGATTATGTACATTAAACATATTAATTATTGTACTTAAGATATTTTATTTGTTTTACCAATTTCTTGTTTATGGACTTGTTGTATTATTGTTATATAAATATAAATAAATATTAATATAAGAATCTCACACACAAAAGTTAAGTTTAGAAAAATAATAAATAAGAAAAATTGCTTGATTTCTTAAAAAAATATTCTCCCCCCAAACAGTTTGTGGGTTCATTCCCTTCTTCAAATTGCTGATTCAATTGAATAGCTCATAATAAAGACAAGTATCTGAAATTTTTTTTAAAAAAAAGATTAAGTAAATATCAGTTTTAAGTATTAGTACTTACATTTTCCACGTAAATCTAGATCTTGGAACTTCGATAACATAGTTCTGGTTGGCAACAAAATGCAATTGCTTTAAAAACTCAATTATTTCTTGTTAACGAAGCTCGATACACCCATGGCTAGCTGTGGAAAAATTCTCACCCCCAAAGTTCTCATATTACACTCTTACCCCACAGTTGGGGTAGCAAACATTCTTTCGTCTGGAAGTTCGGGGTGAACGATCGCAAATTGCCACAGTAGGTTCAGTTAACGATGTCCAAAATAGAAATCTAAGGTTAAGTCAAAAATAGCTACCTCATAGATAATTCAAGCCCTGTGTGATTTTCGGGAACGAAGTCTAATTCCCGGGAATGGAAAAAGTACAAAAATCTTATGATTTCCCGTGTTCCCGGGAAAGAAACCCTAATCAATACCTCTTATTCTTTTTGGTGTATTTACTACTTTTAAAAATTCTCATGTATTTCATTCTCTTTCAGAAATTGTGCAATAATTGCTAATCTGGCAAATGACTCTAACAATTGTATCATCAAGACAAAGGGAGATAGCATCTGCTATTAATATGAATGCAAAGTTAATCAGAAATATTGGCACTCATTTTTAAAATCCTTTGACAGTACTTCTATTTGCTTGCAATTTTTGAATTCTTTAAATAATCATTTCTTTATTAATGAAATCTTGAAACAAACTGGTAGTATTTAACAGCTATTTTTAAAAAAAACTCCATCTGAAATAGCTTTTGATCATTTAGCGAGCTTTTGAGAAACTTTAAAGCTAGCTCTTCTATAAAATTGTTATTAGTTTTTACAATTTTTAGTAATAAATTTGTTTAATTTTAACTCTACCTTTTTCTTCTGATAAAATAATTCTTTTCTTTCTTCAAATATTCGATAATTTTTTTATAGAGCAGAGATGCACAACCTTTTTAGGATGAGGGGCCAAAAAATTTAATAGAATCATATCGAGGGCCAAAGTATTACGCGATGGCAAATATGTTACAACCGTGAAAACACTGTTTTAATGACAATGTTTATGCATTTTATCACAATTATTATTTACTCAGGTACACATTATGCAGTTGATAAATGAATGAAACACAAACACTTTCGGAAAGATTAAAATACTTTGGCTCAAAAAAAAAAGAAAAAAACTCCTGCTAAAAAGGTGGCAAACTTGAAATTATATTATCACAAACTGATACGCTCTGAGTGGCCGAATGGTTAGAGCACTGCTCTACCTTGCAGGTGGCTTGGGTTCGAGCCTCCCAGATACTTGTTTGTTAAATTTAATCATGACTTTCGTTATTTATTATAACGGACATTTGCAAATTATATAAATTGAGTTTATGTTAATCTTTCCCCTGGTAGTTATTCTAGAACTCTCCACCAGGTTTATGAAAGTACTGTAGCTGGATAGGTCTTCAGTTGTGGTGCTGCCCGTGTAAAACACTACGACAAAATAAATCTTGTATTGGGTAACATCGCCTTGTTCCTTTCTACGTGACAATATAACAAAGGAAAAGTTTTGCTAATTATATAGATAAAACAATTTAAATTTTGAAAAAAATTAGTACTTAAAATTTGTAAGATTTAATGAGATGGCTGGAACTGAATGTTTGAAGTTATTGATTTTACGTCATGCTTAAGATTGTTGTGGCAATACGTTAGAACAGAAGAAAGGTTCTCATCTGCTATTCTATTTCTTATTTTTGGTTTGTTTAAATTCGTTAGTGAGAAAGAGTGCTCACAAATGTAAGTGCTGCCAAAGAAAGTGGGGCATGCAGCTGCATTTTGCTTTAAGTACAAAAAATCCTAGGATAAGTTTTTATAAAATTTTAATATCGATTTTTCTTTGAATTGATTTTTGATAACATCAGAATTCTGTAAATCAATTAAGGCTAACTGCATACTCTCATCCACTAGATTTAAATCAACAGAAAATGGAGAAGAAAAAACATCAATTTTCGTTTGGCACTTTTTAAATCTAAATATTGATCAGCAAATGCGTTGCGTAAAATTTGAATTTGTTCCTCATACTGCATCTTCACGTGTGGAAATGTTTCATGCATTTTTTGGCCGTAGGGAAAGTGTGCAAAATTTTTAGTTTTCAGCTGGTTTTGAAATAAACATAATTTTTGTTTAAATGCCTGTACGTTATTTATCAATTGAAAAATGAATTGATTCTTTCCTTGTAGCTTTGTGTTCAAGTCATTCAAATGGCCTGCTATGTCTGCTAGAAAAGGCCAAATCATACTGGAAACTTACTTCTTTTAACCTTCTAGTATTTTTACCACAGAAATTTTACAATTTCACCAAATAGTTCCATCAAACGCTTAAGGGCAACTCCTCGGTTGAGCCATTTAACTTCTGTGCAATAAAGAATATCAGAAGGTATATCATCAAAATCTTTTAAAAATTCGGTAAATTGACTATGTTTGAGGGCATTACTACGAATAAAGTTAACTGCTTCAGATATACACTACATTAAGGTTGCAAATCCTAATTCTTTACCACATAAATTCTCATGATGAATTGTGCAATAAACCTGCAACAGTTCTACACCACAATTAGCAGTGAAACCATTTCAATTTTCGTGTCAATCATTGATTTTGCTCCATCTGTGGTAATGCTTTCACAATGGTTCATGTTTAATTAAGCTGCATCGCACAAATGTATCAAACTGGAAAGAAGTTCACTTCCAGTTGTTTGCCCTTTCATGGGAAACATTACAAGTAGTTTCTCTGTAGCACAAAAATTTTTATCAATTCCACGAACAAACAAAAGCAATTGGTTAACTGATGTTCGATCTGTAGATTCATCAACAACTAAAGAAAAATATACAAAGTTTGAAGCGGCTGATTTTACTTGATTTTCAATGTCCTCATTCAACTGTTGAATTCTTATTTGAATAGTCATTCTATTTAAACTTATATTTTTGAATTTCTTTTTTGCTTCAGGACAAAGTTTTTCATATGCAATTAACAAACACTTTTTATCAAAATCACGATTGTGAATGGCTGACCTTCTTTAGCGATAATTTCAGTGACACTTAAGCTCACTTCCCCATATAAATTTAAAAGTAAACATTACTTTTTTGAAAAAAAATTGCTTGACTACTAAAAGGTTTTTGAGTTGTTCTATTTTTTGCGATCGTTTATATCCTTTCATAGATTTAAAATGTTTATACTTTGTTTCATAATGCTGCTTTAATTATACTCTTTTGCCACAGGAATCTTGCAACTACATATTAAGCATGTGACAGTATCATTGTAATAGATAAAACAGTATTTATCTGTCCATGCCTCTTGAAATTTCCGATTTTGAAAATCTCCTTTTTTCTCTCTTATTATTTAAAATATTTTATATGGCTTTATAAATAAATGATACTAGACTAAAATTGCGAAAACGAAAAAGAATATCAGATCCGTTCTGTGTGACAGATATTTCAACATTCCCGATCTACTAGCAAAACCACGGGGTTGTTTAAAAGAATGATCGCTGCAGCTAAATAGAAGTTAAAATTATTATTGATAGCGCTCACCATAAAGAAAAATGTGAGTTCGATAGGTACTTTTGATTGGCTCAGCATAATTTCGAATAGAGACTGTTCTGGCACGCGTGCGTGAATACACATTTGTTCTTCGACCTTTTCTGCATCCAGACCATGCGGTGGAAGAAATAATGGCTTCCGGTGATCACGTCCACGAGCTTCTCCTATACGAAAACTCGTACTCGCAGATAGCCATGAAGGAAAGATATTGAAAAGCCGCGTAATAAATTGAAAAAAAAAAAAATACGTAATGAGCAACTGTAAAACAATTATTTGCTGTAATACTATTTTCGTATGCGATTTTTTCCTTTATAATAGACATTTCTTCTTTTATAATAGACATTCGCGGGCCAACTTTAAAGGCTTCGCGGGCCAAAATTGGGCCGCGGGCCATAGGTTGTGCATCCCTATTATAGAGCATTTCAAAATGCTGTTTGAAGATGACGTTTGACATTTAATATTTTCAGAACATTGACCACAATGGTTTTATCTTCATGTTTAATAAAGCCATAATCAACTGTCCAAGTATTTTACAAAGCTTAATACATCCTTTTCTTTTTTTGGATATCACAAGACCATACTCACAAACAAGTATAGATTGATGTTCATTTGACAAGCCAAAAGCATTACATTTTGCATATTTGCTATCTGTTACTCTTCTTCATTAACATTTACTTCTAAAACTGATAGAGAACTTTATTGTGAAATTAAAATTTCTACAACAATTAACAAAAAAAAAATTTTTTTTTGTTTATTTTAAATTTATTTTTATTTCAAATTTTTTGGCATGCCAGAAAAATTTTCTGGTGTGCTAAAATTTCGCCTTCAAGTCATGTAATTACTATCCTTGGTTTAAGTATTTTTTCTTTATTTTTAGTATTTCTACAATGCAAAGTGGTTTTGTATGATTTTGAAGAAGAGCAAATATCTTGGTTTTATTCCAGCAACATTCTGCTAGTGATAAAGTTAATGCATGCATTCCTTTAATTTTTTTTTTCTCTCTAACCACTCTGTATTAAACATTAAAAAAAAAATTTCCATATTTTCCAAAAAAAAAATTATATCTTTTTGAATAAGCATTATTTAAAAAAAAATTTCTGCACTATTTTTACTGAAATTTCAACTTTTTTTAGGCATTTCAATTGAACAATTCATTTAAATTCATGTCCATAAATTAAAGATAATTCAGAGTCATGAGGAAATCAAACTCTAAAATAACTATATAACCTGTAAAATGACTGCACACATCTTCAAGAATCATATGCAAATTGTAGGAAGCCACCAGATGGCATTCATAGTACGTCACAATGATGAGAGTGTAAGAGGGAGATATATAAGTAATGCAGGCAAAGAAGCAGGCACGTATCCAGGGGAGGGGCCCGTGGGGCCCGGGCCCCCCTGAAATCCTGAAATTCGAAAAATTTTCCATTTGAAATTTTTAACTGAAAAGTCTTCAATATAAAATTTTCTACTCTTTGAAATTTGAGTTTTTTGTCGATGGAAAATCGTAATTTACTTTCGAATAATTTGAATTTTTCGATACTCCGGCTTAGTTCGCTCACTCGCCACCAGATGGAGATGGAATATTTCGCATCCCAATTGCACGTGGCACGTGATTGCGCCATTCATAACCAAAAAAAACGTGGCACGTGAGTGTTGTGGGTTTGTGTACAATCCAAGCATTTTTTTTCTATCAAACATTCGAGATTTTTGAAAGACCAAATATGAAACGTCGTCAAGGTCAACCAACGATTACATCGTTTTTCAAGAAGCTGAAAGCATATAATTTGGATGATGCAGCAAATGTTGATAGTGAGTAAAGTGATGTTTTGAATGCCAACTCCAAGGTTATGTTGTGATCGATTTCGAGGGAAATTAAATTCATTGTAGCTTTCGTTTGATTTTGTTTTAATTCATTGATTTTGATTCAATTTCTTTTTGATTTTTTTTGTTTTGATTCTTTGCTTTTGATAAATTTTGATTGTTTAATTTCGTTTTGTTTTTGATTTTTTGATTTCGTAAAAATAAATAAAATTTACAATTTTATTTGAATTTCAGCATTTTTCTAACTGACCGACATTGTTTTGATTCTTGCGAAAATATTTACTAGTAAATTTCTAAAAATGCACGTTTTTATATTTTACAGAAAACTTTCCAAACAATAGTGAGTGTAATGAACAAAGCAACCTTAGTTTCAAAGTCAACTCGGGACCGAAAACGAATTTTCGCGTCGAAGGCATAGACGAAGAAAATGAGCAGCATATTTCAAACCATCTTTAGCGAATATCTGACATTATGATAAATGGTTATATAGAATAAAAATTTTATTTTGCAGATGGGGACAATATCTCCCATTTGGACTCCGATGACAACATATCAGACCCAGTCACTTCAACCGGCTTTCAAGAAATCGTTCACCCTGTGTGGCAAGCAAATCGATTTGATATTGGGAACACGAACCGAAATTCTCTCGATGACACTACGAAAAAAAAATGTGCTTTCAACCAAACTACTTCCAAAAAAACCATACAAATTCCCTACAGAAAAATCACACAATAGGAGTTTTCAACCCAAGTGGATTACTAATGATTTTGCTTGGCTGGCATACTCAGCGAGTGAAGACCGCGTGTATTGTAAACCTTGCTGGTTATTTTTCCATGAAGGCGTTGGAAAAGGGGGTCATCAAAATCCAGGAAAACTTGTGTCTGTCGGTTTTCGAGACTGGAAAAAAGCTAAAGAATCTTTCAAAAAACACATGGAAAAAGAATATCACAAATTGTGTGTTCTGCAAGCCACTTCATTCCTCAAGATATCAGCCGGAAAACAGCTTGATATAGCATCCCAATTGGATAGTCAACGCACCAAAGAGATAGCTGAAAATAGAGCTGCAATCGAACCGATCATTCGCACAATTCTTTTTTGTGCAGAACAAGAATTACCTCTAAGAGGCGATCATGATAGTGGTGCCTTATCTTTGACACGACCTGAAAAAAAAGATGAAAAGTTTAGAGCTCTTTTGCGGTTCAGAATTGAGTCTGGTGATAAAAATTTAGAAAAACATGTACTTAATAGCTCCAAAAACGCTACTTATATGAGTCCTATCATCCAAAATGAAGTCATTCAGACGTGTTCTGACATTGTCACTGAAAAAGTGATTGACAGAATCTTAAATGCAGAATGTTTTAGTCTCCTTGGCGATGAAACAATGGATGTTTCAGGGACCGAGCAGTTATCACTATGTATCCGGTACTTCGATATCCCAGATCTCCAAGCTCCTGTTCTTCGTGAAGATTTTGTCGGATTCATCCCAATCACCGATCAGTCTTCTGAAAATCTGGCGAACGTTATTCTGCAGCGATGTGATGAGCTCAATCTTGATATGACCAAGTGTGTTGGGCAAGGATACGATGGGGCAGCAAATATGGCAGGTCATTTAAGTGGAGTTCAAACAAGAATTAGAGAAAATTATCCCAAGGCAAGATACATTCATTGTGCCAGTCACCGTTTAAACCTTGCTCTGTCGAATGTCATGTCGGTTCCAGCAATACGCAACTGTCTTGGAGTTGTTAGTCAAGTTGTAAATTTGTTCAGGAATCATTCGAATGCAAACAAAATTTTTCAAGAAACTATCCAAGAACATGCTCCAGACAGTAAAAAGAAACGACTTCTCCGGCTTTGTGACACAAGATTTATCGAAAGGCACGACAGTATCATCGTGTTTTTAGAACTCTTCGAATGCATTGTCATGGCTTTAGAAGAAATCGCTCAAAGAACGTGGACTATATCTTCAACGGCATCGACTCTTCACTCAGCGAGTCAAAAAAGTGAATTTTTAGTGAGCATTGTTGTTTGGGAGAAACTGTTCAGCTTGACCCTTCCACTGTCGATTTTCCTTCAAAATAAATCTTCAGATTTAGTTTCCGCTGTGAAGTATGCAAATGAAGTATTGAGTTCACTCCGACAAATGCGGGAAACCGCTAACGACACTTTCACAGAAATTTTTCAAGTGGCGTCGAAATTTTCTGCAAACATTTTTGACACTGAACTTTAAGTTCCCAGAGTTACATCACGACAGAAATCTTGTGCAAATCCGCAAACGACATCGAATGAAGAGTATTTCAGAGTCACTACATTCATTCCTTGTATCGATACTTTGATACAAAATTTGACTGACAGATTCATCAAGAACGAAGATATTCTATCAAGTTTCCAACTGCTACTGCCAGGATATGCTTGCGAGAAAAAAATAAATGAACTGGAAAAATTAGGTCCATACTTTCAAGACGAAATGCCATTGTCCGCAGTTCAAGCTGAGTACAAGTTATGGTGTG
This sequence comes from Trichonephila clavata, assembly GCA_019973975.1. Taxonomy (NCBI): domain Eukaryota; kingdom Metazoa; phylum Arthropoda; class Arachnida; order Araneae; family Nephilidae; genus Trichonephila; species Trichonephila clavata. The sequence continues at coordinate 16,734 of BMAO01002963.1, forward strand.
CCAAAATATCATCAACTGATCCATCGACCGAAATTTTGAAACTGTTTGAGTATTGTGACGGAACATTTTTTCGTGCGATGAATCTTCTTCTCAAGGTTATGGCTACTCTTCCAGTCACAACGGCTAGCGTCGAAAGATCGTTTTCGACAATGAAGAGGATAAAAACTCTACCTCGTAGTGTGATGGGCGACGACAGGCTAAATGCACTAGCGATGATGTCAATTCACTGGGATACTGTTGTTGTTCCGGAGGAAGTACTCGACCGCTTGGCGAAGAAAAAAATCAAGAAAGTTACTTTTTTAAGGTGTATGTTCTGGAGAAAAATCAATACTGATATGAATTTTGCTATTAGCAGGTATTTTTTGTTAAACATAAAGAATGCTTAAACTTCTTTCAAACATTATAATAGATGTTTATTGTACATCTTATACTGCATCTTTTTCTTGCACAAAAAATAATAAAATATTAAACGTCATTTTTGAGTGATTTTCGTCCTTGAGCACCCCCCGAAACGGATTTCTGGATACGGGCCTGCAAAGAAGTAAAATTGTTCGCTACCGCTTTAAGTCTTTCAGTGCAATAACTACATAGTTATGACACAAAAGACACTTTGGGTGATTTTTTATGTGGTAGAATTATTGGCCGTCTGGAATGTGGGTGTACCTAGCTGGAAGTATCCGAGGAACTTGGAATCTCACAGAGTGTCATCTCCAGGCTTTGGCAACAATTCCAAGATGATGGTAATGTGAGTAGACATTACAGTACGGGTCACCCTCAAGTTACAATGATGAATGAGGACTGGTATTTGGCCAGTTATTATTGCCAAAATAAACAAATGGAGCACAGCATCAGATCTGTCTCTTTAGCCACAACAATTTCAAGGCAGACAGTGTACAGACACTTAGGGCAGATTGGTCTATATGTTTGGAAGACCTGTCAAATGTGTTCCACTTACTGCAACTCACTGTCACCTGTGGTTAGCATGGAATAGAGAGCATGCATTGTGAGGGCACTGTAACAGTAGGCTTGTGTGATGTTTTCGAGGAGTCCACACTTGTGGTCTGATTCTCGCCGCACTTTCATATGGAGAGCACCAGGTACCTGTTACCACCAAGAGAATGTCATTGAATGACACTGTTTTGGTGGTGCAGGATTGCTTGTTTGGGGGGGGGGGGTATTCTAGGTTCCAGAACTGATCTGTGTGTTCAAATTGGAACCATAACAGGCCAAATCTATTGGGGCATCATTGTGGAACAGCATGTATGTTTGTTTCAGGGTGCAGAATTTAGGTTTATGGATAACAACACCCGTCATCACCATGCAAACATCGTAAATGAACACCTTCAATTGGAGGATATCATCCATATGGACTGGCCAGCATTTTCATTGGACTTGAATCCAGTAGAGCAAAGGTTTCAAACTCAAAGGCTAACTTGGGCCAGACAAACAAGGTTTAACTTTTGTTGGCTTCAAAAAAATCAATATTCATAGAAATGTAGGTTTATTTTGAATAATACATTATAATAAACATATATAAAAGAACAAGAAAAATTTAATGTTTGCGTCCTGACACTTGCCACCTCTTTTCTGCTACAATCTTTCCTATTTTGGAAGAAGTTTTGATAATTTATTATATATTATTGTGTGCCAATATGCCCGCCAGGCCCCAAAAATGCTTTTTAAGGCTGCGAGTTTGACACCCCTGCAGTAGAGCGAGTGTGGAATATACTTGGCCGACAAGCTGCAGCCCATCAACCACCTCCTAACTGTCTATCGGAACTTTGGAGAGCATTACTTGATGAGTGGTGTAATATTCCCCAAGATCAGATCGATAATTTGATATTCAGCATGCCTACACATTGTACGAACTGTATTGAATTGTCTGGGAGATATACTATGTATTAACCATCATACCAAGCATGTAATATTGGTTTTTGTAAATAGGGTTTTTTTTTTTTGTAATTTGCTCCAGGGAGCAAATATTGCAATTTTTATTAATGATATCAAACATGTGTAGCGTCTTTTTTGCTCTTTATCTTTTGTTTAATAAAAAGGCTTTACATATAAGTTACATTTGTTTTGCTTCTGACTCTTTCTTTACCTGAACTTGCATTATCCTCAATTTATGGACATGAGTGTATTTGTATATACTTGTGTTGTAATTTCTTTTCTTCATCTTCCATTTTAGATTGAAGTTGATAATCTTGAAGAAGATGAACAATATGCTGAACTGAAGAAAAGCAGAGGATATGATTATGAAGATTTATGTGAAATTTCTAGGGATACTTTACCTGACTATGATGCAAAGGTACAAGTTAAATACCTTTAAATAAAGTTATTTTTTAAGATTAATTCCATAGATCAGACTCACTTTAAAATAAGTTATATATCTACCATTAACACATTATTTTCTTTGCAGATGTATTTTATTTGTAGATAATGAATTAATTGTATACAGTGGCACACACAAGCCTTTGCTCTTGATTTTTTTTGATTGATAATAATCCTATGTATATAGTACACAAAATTTAATTTTTAAAAATTATTTTTGTTAATTCGTGCTAATTATTTATTCAATAATAAAATTTTTTGCTGTTTTTGTTCCCAAAAATCAATAAAATCAAAAGAATATGTTGGGTGGCGTATTGGAGCATGATAGGAAAATGGGGACTTGCAACCCTGGAACATTTTCCCCTTGAAAAATTTTCTGTGTACACTACTGATTGTATATAAACTTAACTTAAGAAGGCTGTTAAAATTTTGAATTCTGCAATTGTTTTTTATAATTAACCATACTTAATAGTTCCTTGTGAACTCATAAAGAATTTATGGTGTTGGGAAGTTTCAATGTTACAGATATTTGTTGTAACTAATCAAATGTGATTTTTCTATTTTTTTTCTCAGTGTAAGGGTTGTTACTAATTTTATAAGATTAATTTGGTTACCTGATAAACAAATTAAAATTGATGCTGTATGAAATAATCTTCAGCAATAGACTGCTGCTACTAAGCATGAGAAGGAAGAAAACTGTTTTAATTGAAGAAGATTAAAAACAGTTTTAATTTTCATTGAAATTAAATACTATGAATCTACTTTTCTTCCTCCCCTGAACCTTTACATTCATATTTTTTAAAGAAATTATCTAAGATCTTCCAAAAATGACAAATAATTTAAAACTGCAAAAATTTCCTGTTTTATTATTTTATGAATTTACTGTTTAGTCATTAAAGTAAGAATTAATATTTATGGATCACAGTTATGAAAAAATAATAAAATAATTTTAATTATGTACAGTTGGACCTCAATTTTATGAATTTCTCTACTTTGTGAATTTTTCTTGGAATCAAATATTTTACCCTATTCGTAAAATAACCTCCAAATAGTGAAGTGTATTTTCTAGTTAACGAACTTTTTTTCTTGTCATTTAATTTTTTTCTCCCTTTTTTAAAATATTTCTGGACATTTCAAATTATTCTCTTTTTTAACGCATTTAATGGTGATCATAAACCTTTTTACTGGATGCCTTACCAAGAGAGCAATTTAATTCTGGCTGTTTCATCCAAGAAGTGCAACATCTAACCCCTATTGTCCAGTTCGCTAGAAACATCTTATATTTCTCCTTCTTGAACTAGTCTCCCATTCATTTATATTTTTGATTAGTTCGATTCTTGTAGCTCAAAAATATCAGAGTGCATGAGCATCAAAGAAAAAAATTTTAATCTTTATGAAGTGGATAAAGGCGTAAAAAGAAAAAGGATATTGCTTTAAAATTTGGTGTTCAACCAAATAACTTGTTTCAAACATTATAAAAATTCAAGGTAAAATATAATATTATGATTCATCAAATTCTTGTTCAAAACGTTTAAAAACATGCGTCTATAAGATATGAATTAAGTAGTTTTGAAGTAGATACACATATAAGGACTACAACTAGGATCAAGCTGTAGTTGGTTTTTGAAGTAATAACTCATTTGTTATTTTTAAAAATTGCATATTTAGTTATTGTTCTTGGTTTAAATGATAATAATAAAAATTGTGTTTTCCACAGTAAATTGCTTCAATATTCTTAAAATGTTGTTCTGTGCCATGAATCCCTCAGAGGGGCTTATCTTCTTTAGATGAGTACGGGTGTCTTAATCCTGAGGTGCCCTAGTGATCTTTTCCTTTTCCCAATGAGCTTACTGTCTGGTGAATACAGATGTGACACTCCTGGGGTGCCCTAGTGATCCTTCTCTATTTTCGACCCTCCTTCTTGTCATTCCCTTTTTCTCTTTCTTTCCTTTCCCCATCTAGACCACAGGTGAACCTTTTTTAAATAGGCTAGAGTACAATTCTAGATTTCATTTGTTTTGATTGAATTTTTTTCTTCATTATTATTAACAGTTTGGTTATCCTTCATAATCATGTTCATTTAATTTCGTTTTTCCTATTTTCTTAAAGTTTGTATTGTTCATTTGTTTTTACTAACATCGCTGATTTTCCAACCCGCATGTTTGCCTTGTTCGACGTCCCGTAAGGAGGGAAATAATTGCCCTGGGGATACCTTTTGTGTTCTCTTTGGCCCACTCTTTGCTGTAGACAGGAGGCAGGAGATTTTTTATCATGTGTTTTAATATTTTAACGAATGTCTGCTGCAGTATAGCCGAATTTGGCTCTTGTGCCAAAAACGCCAACCCTCACTCTTTGCCATGAAATTGGCTTTATATAAGTTTTAAAATATAACTATCTTGTTATTACATCCATTCAATCCTAATTTATACAATTAACATTTAAAAAAATATTTTGTTAGTTATCAAATCTTTTTTTAAAAAACTGTGCCAAATTGTGAGGGAGCTTGTGTTTGTATAAATTCTTAACATTTCTAATGCTCAGCTTCAATTTTTCATTCCTTTGATTTAAAAAAAAAATCAAATTGCTTGCCTTAAACTTGATAGTATGCTTTTTTTATTATATTTATTTTCTTAGTAACAGCTGGTTTTGATTCATACTGAATGGTCAAATTCTGGGCGTCCCTGCAAAAGCCCATTATCAGCAAGAATTGAGAAAGTTTAATGTTAAATGGAAACGTTCTAAACTAAAACTGCTAGATAAAAAAAGACATCCTTCTAAATGTTCAAGTTTTTCTAAATTGCTGTAGTTACTTGTAATTTATTAAACTTTCAAAAACTCTGAATAGTCATTTAAATTTGACTTGGAGGTTAAAATAGTTTTTGACACTTGAAGGAAACATGTTCTAAAAACTTAACATTGTTTTGACCTGTACTGTATATTTTATCTTATTTAAAATTTTTAATGATATTGAGGGAAATTAGCATTTTAAATGCATACATATTTGTATTAGTTGTGCTCTAATTTTATTAATTGTATTTTTAATAGATCAAAACCTTTTATACTGAACATTTGCATACAGATGAAGAAATACGTTTATTCTTAGCTGGAAGTGGATATTTTGATGTCCGTGATAAAAATGATAAATGGATCCGCATTAAGGCTTCAAAAGGAGATCTGCTTGTTTTGCCTGCTGGCATTTACCACAGATTTACTCCGGATGTGGGTGTATGTATCAGATCATTTTAATTTTAATTAGTTTATCTTTTATAAATATTTTTACATAAAAAAATTACTCATTTCTTGTTATGGAATGAATTTATTCAAATTCACTAATACTGATCTGCTCTTAAGAATAAATGCTTGTAAGTGGCTATTTTTTTTAGTTGGAAAACTTCATTGTTTGGCATAGTTGTGCACTAATTATGCATTTTTTTAATGGGTTGCTGTCTGTAAAATATATCATGGAGTGAGAGTTTTAGTTTTTGTCTAATATATAAATTTTTTTCTGCCTGAAAAAAGGGAAATGATTTAAATATTTAAACCTTGGAATATACAGGGTGTCCAGCCTTAATGTAACCCAATAGCTAATTCCCGAACCGTTCAGTTTAGACATGCACTTCTAATTTAAAAAATGTTTTAAAAAAGGTAAGGAATGTTTTTGCATGCTTTTCGAATCAAAAAACCCATTTACAAAAAAATTATAAAAATTAATTTTTTATATGGTCCCCAGGTCCTATCACTTATATTTAGAAGAAGATGCAGTACACACAAAAACAAAGTAAACACAAAAGTTTAATTTTATTACGATAAAAACTGGCCTAGTTATACCTACATAAATTTGAAGCATCCGAGTTGCTCAGAAAAGGGGGTCGTATATAAAGTGAGTTTAGAGCACAGTAATTCATTATCTACAGAAAGAGCAACAACAAAAAAATCATTGGAAAATTAAAACATCGTAGTAAACATCATGGATTGACAATTTGTATTGCGGTATGGCAGACAATAAAAATTAAATTAAAGAAGTACAACTTGTACTGAAAAGATTAAAACACCTTGTTTTAATAAATAGCAGCAAAATAATGCAGGATTTGCCATTCAAATTATAGCATAATGTGGAATGATGCGCCAATCGTGAATCAGGGGTTTTATTACATCAGAATGACCAAATTAACTTAAATAATGGTGAAGGCACGAGACAGGGAATACGACTATTGCAACTCCCAGTTTTATACAAGTGCTGAACAGCACGGGCAATTGTGCAATAAGATGGATGTCTTCGAGTGGGAAATTAAATGGCATAAAGCCTTGCTGCCTTTCTCTTATTTCGATTACACTGCCCATAAAACAGTACAATTTCGCAGTTTCTTCATTTGTATACATCTCGTTCTCCCCTACTATAATTCATAATATTAGAATACGACTGTATGCAATTGCAAGCGACTACACAACAGATTTTTAATGTTCGTCATGATCAGGAAAAATGCAGCAAATCAGACTGAAGCCGTATCATATAAGACTATTTTCTATAACTCCTATTGAAATGTTTTCTTCGTCCAAAATATTTTATTTTTTCTACGTTTTGCACGTACGCACAATAAATTTTATTTCATAAGTACTCAATTATTGTATTATTAACATATGCTTTTAAATATAAAAACGATTTACATAAGAGTGACGTGCAAGAGCGAAAGTTTCCTAGCAGAATTCCAACTAATTTCACTTTGGAGACGACCCCTTACTATCTTCTTGAAAATAGCCTAGAAAATGCATATAAAGTAAGATTTTCAAAGTTCCATAACTCGGCCAGTTTTTATCGTAATAAAATTAAACTTTTTGTGTTTACTTTGTTTTTGTGTACTGCATATTGTTCTAAATATAAGTGATAGGACCTGGAGACCATATAAAAAAATTAATTTTTGTATTTTTTTTGTAAATGGGTCTTTTGGTTCGAAAAGCACTTAAAAACATTCCTTACCTTTTTTTTAAAGATTTTTTTAATTGGAAGTGCATGTCTAAACCGAACGGTTTGGGAATTAGCTATTGGGTCACTTTAAGGCTGGACACCCTGTATATACATTTCATGTATATATACTATTTTTACTCCTAGTTCAATGTACTTGTTATCAAAGTCTAAAACTAATTTATCCTCAAATCCTTTTTTTTGAAGTATCCTTCACCTACAAAATACTTTTGATGTGTTTAAATCTTTTGATTTTTTCCCCTCAAAAATATGCGAAACTTTTCTTATTGGTTCATTTCAGAGAAAAGAAAATGTTTTATATATATATATATAAGATAATTTTTTATTAAGTATAAACAGCTGCAAAAATTAACTGGGGAAAGGGAAAATACACTCTTTTTCAAAAACTCTGCCCTCAGTTAACTCTTATGTTTTATATTTACCAAGTATAGTTTATTTAAGCAGAAATTACATTTTTAATTCGTTTTAACATTAACTCTGTAAATTTAGTGCACATTATTGTGATTTTATCTTGGAATCACACTTTTATAGCATTCATTATGTGTGTTTAGGTGTACAGACCATTTTGCTTAATTCCTTTTAAGTCTGCTGAATTTTTAAGCATGTCAAGCAATTTATTTTATTTTTCTGTGTGAAATTGTTGTCCTTATTAACTGACTGCCTAATATAAAGGAATAATTTTGAAAACTGCTCCCTTCTTAAAATTTTCATTTCAAAATACAGTTTTCGACATATTAAAGCTTGTTGAATCAGTCAAATTAAGTGTAGATTCCTAACTTTCTTCTAATGAATGTTTTTATTTTAACATTACTCTTTACTGTAATATTTATGCCAGAGATATATTACAGAGCAAAAAAAAAAGCTACTTGAGTTACACTATTGTTGCTTCCATGATTTTTGGAATTATTGTGTAAACCACCCAGAGTCACATGTTTTGAAATAGTTCTTGATAGCAATCTATGTAGAACATGCTTTGAATCTACTCATTGTTGACTATATTGCCTTACGTTTGCTGAATTTTTTAGCAATAATTATGTATCCCCTGTAGAATGTTTTAGTATTATATTTATGCTAGTATTTTTTTTAATTATTATTGTGACTATCACAAAACAAAAAAAGTTATAGTCATGCAATAAAATTTCATAATAGCTATGTCTTTTACTATGCAAAGTAAAAGTATTAACTGCTTTTAACTATTAGAATATGTATTTGAGTTTAACCCTATTTGCATAATTTGTATAGGCCAATATGTTGTTGGCATGGGTTAACCATATGAACCCTGATAATTGCTCAGTTTCTAACCTGCATGAAATGTGTATACTTATAGCTATATAGATCAATATTAGCTTATTAGCATATTTGTATTGAATACTATAAGACCTATGTGGACAATCCACATAAAACCACTTGAATTGATTTATATGGATTTATGAAACCCTATATAGAACCATGTGTCTGAATTTTATAGAACCTGCGTAGATTGTTCGTATTTTAAATTGTACAGTCAAACATGAATTGATTTTCATTGATATTTATTGAACAGTGTGCACACGTGGATTCAAAATAAACTACTTACCTAGATCCCAAGTTGATGTTTTACACTATGTAACAACTCACTTTAGGTTATTGAAGTTTGGGGGTTCGAGCAAAGATCAGCTATAGCAAGTTTTAAGCGCAATTTTACTATCCCTTTTAACTTAATCAACACAACTAAAGGTAGGAAATGCTCTTATATATAGTAAATAACCGTATAATCAAACGTATGGCTTAAGGCTACTAACATATAATTAAAGTTTATCTGACTTTTACTCTTGGAGCACTCTTGACTCCTAGGCTTCAGTTCTCTGTAAGTATCTTATTTAAATATATGACCTCCGATCGTAAATCTTTGTCACAATTTTATCACTTTTAATCTTCAATTATCAACTATCGACTAACATCGCGTACCTAAATGCCAACGCTTAAATAAAACAATTCATTTAAATAAATCTCGTTTTCTTTGAGGGAAAGTTTTCAATGCAACTTACAGTTAAAAAGCATAATTTTATGTAAGTTTTACAGATAGACCTGTTACAACTATTTAGGCTAGTATTCATTAATCTTCATAGGTCTGCATAGAATCACTTATTGAGAGAAAGATCTGTTTCAACAATTTAAATATAATGTCCTTGTTTTTAAAACCTGCACGTCTAGAAGAATTTTTTATCATAAAATGTTTCTCACTAATTTGTACACATAATGACTATTTAGATTCATTTTGACTGCTCATTTCCTCCTGCATGGTGGGAAATTTAATTTATATAGATCATATGGTGCATCAAAGCATCTCATTTGTATAACGTTTTCTTAAATCTCATTCTACTCTTAGTTTTCATTTGAGAATTTTAATGTAAAAAAGATTGTAAAAAAAATGCTGAAAAATTTTGTGCTCTGTTTTTATAAAGAGTGTTTATTTTAATTATTATACAGCCCTTTGTCCAATATTTTTCTCAAAACGGGACATCAGCATTAAAATAATTTTAAATGTGATATTGGCTCATACTTTATAAATAGATTCGAATTTTCCTGTTCTTCATAAATATAAAGTGTAATACATGCATAACTTTATGTATTTTTTCATACTCTATATTTTAAATTTGGAACAAATCATTTGTTATTAATTGCTTTTTTTAATTACACACACACAGAAAGATCCTTTCTTATTTGCTAACTGAAACTGAGAATTAGTTTACTCTATGGGGTATTTTTTGCACAGTTCAATTATTCTTAGCTGTATCATATCAATCATTTTTATTTCTCATTATTTAGCTCTTTTGTGTTAATTTTCATTTAAAATGTCTGTGTAATTGCTCTGTGAATTATGCAATATCTTGTACTCCTGCATAAAATCTGTTAGTTTTTACAACTTTTTTTATTGAAAACTAGGTCTAATGAAAACAATCATTGTGGAGAAATGAATGTAAAATTATCAATTAATATTCTAAATTAATCAGCTTAACATTTTTTAAATTAAACTATCATTCAAAAAAATGATTAAAAATTTCTAAATTTATTTATTTATATATAATTTTATTTCTTTTAGAATTATGCAAAAGTAAAAAGGCTTTTCTGTGGAAATCCTGTTTGGAAAGCTTATGATCGTCCAGCTGATGACAACCCAAGCAGAATTAATTATTTGAATAATCTTACTGCTTCAGCTTAATTACAGTGTGGTTACCAAAACATTACCTTTATATTCTTATATTTTGTTTTCTTAAATACATTTTACATTGTACTTTCTGATTAAAAATTAAAATACAATTCAATTAAATCAATAAAAAAATATATGTACACTCACAATTAAATTTGACTTAGTTTTTCTAAATTGTGAATTTATTCTTTAATGTTTTTTTTTCCTTCTTGAAAAAATACTTTAATATTTACATAATAATTAATATTTATAAAAATCATATCCATACTTTAAATTCAAAAGCTTACACTCGTATTACAATCGTTGATTCTTTGTGAACATTTTTCATTCCTCATTATAATTCCAAGTTTAAAATTCTTGATTTGTATAGTTTTCCATTTTCTATGGATTTTAAACATTTTATAAATTAAATTAGTATCTAAGATGGGTTTGTTTCTATATTGATTAATGTTTTATTAACTTAGTGAACTTATTTCTGCAAAAATTGTTTTGCGAGCAGCTTTCTGAAATTTGTAATGAATTTTTATATCTTTATTAAATTTTGTTCTGTTTTTGGTACTCAGATATTTAATAAAAATGTTGCAAATATTTGTATTGTTATTTGTTCTGTTAAAATGTATTGAACTTCATTGCATGTATTAATGATTTTCAATATCATCAATTATATTTATCCTATTTGTTTTTAATATTTGTTTTCCTAGTTTTTCTATCAGTGAATAATACAGTGTTTCAATGCTGAACAAATAATTTACTGTAAAGGTTCTCTTTGTACATTAGTTAATACAGTACTATCAATATCTTCATAAGTCCAGGTGTATAAGTTTCTTGAGTGAAGTACTTCTTCAAGATTATATATAGTCCTCGTCATTAATCGTGGATCTAAATCATAAAGTATTATTTATTTACATTGCCCTAGAAACAGCCCAAAGTTTGTTAAAAATGAATTTCATAATTTTGAACCTAAAGTTAAGTGTTGACACCTGAGTTGTCTCCCCACTCTTTTAACTTCCACTTCATGCTAATATGTGGACTTATAAGCCCAATAGATTTAACATGCATCAGTTGTGCTGTAGAATGGTCAAAAATAAGACTTGCACATTTTATTTTATCTTTTACGAGTTGGTAACTTTACCAACCATTGACCCTGTACAAAAGAATCATAAAAAAATGTTCTGCTACGGTTCATGAAAGCATGTATATGATGTAGAATAAACAAAAATTTCGTCACAAAATGGAAGGTATTTACAAAGTGATATTTTTAAAAAGTTTTTGAATTATACTCTTGTAATGTGTAAGAAACACACTAAAATCGATGTAAAGAAAAACGCTTAAGTATATATTATGTGTGATATGACAGATTGTTAAACGAATAAAGTTAGTAAAAATTCTGACCCTATTTAAAAGAAAATTGTAGAGAAGTATTATAGAAGAGCTCAGAAGATATTTCTACAAAAACTGCTCTTAAAGTAGTCTAATGCAATGATAATTTGCAGTTTACCTTGAAGACTTTTGTATATTTTTTGAAATTTAATTAAGAACTGTTAAATTGTCTCAAGTTTTTTATAAATAACGTGCTTGCCTCCACCTCTCTCATTCCTTATGGCAGCTCTTTGATGGCACCATATAAGTGACTATCATTTGCCTTAATGTAATTTTGATGCCCAGTCTCCTCCCCAGAGGGAGGTATCTGAGCTCTGATGATGTGCAATTGTACTAGGAATTTAATCTTGCTGACAGCACCCAAGCTTAACAAGCACTCTAATGATCTTTACCATGCCACATAATCATACAACATGGACACTGTTTATTTTTTGCATCGTGAAAATTCACTAACTTGTGCCGGTGTTGAACCCGCAAGCTTGGGCATACAAGGCCAGTGTCACCCAGCCGGCTATAATTTCTTTTTCATAAATCATTTGATTCCAATCCATTTTTGATCGTTCATTGCTTATAAATACTTTTCATGAATTCAGTTTAATATAACTTATAGTTATATTGATAATTTGTATATTCTGTGGTATTTTATGCAGTCTATCAGCGAAGCTTTTTAATTTTTAAAAATCTGATGTTTTTAATTGCGCTATAAATTTTGTTGTGTAACATAAAAAAAAGAAACACGTATAGAGGGATTTCAAAATCTTAGGGGACATTTTGAGTGCTTCAAGCATGAGTGGGGGGACAAGTACTTCATTTCAGCTATGTTTTTAAAAAAATGCACAGATTTATCACCAATAGTAATTCAAGCTTGGCAGCTCCAATTGAAGTAATTAGAAAGTCATTTGGAAAAAAAATATGTGTTTTTCCTGTGCAAGAGAGCAGCCTCAATGAATAGTTGACTGATGATTGTAACAGGCTATCTTGCGTGGCTCATTCTTAAAACTAACATGGGGTTATATTGTTTAGAGCAGTGCTACTCAAACTTTCAATATTTGCGACCCAAAATTCAAACATAATTTTCATTGTGGCCCTCCGTACAATAACGATGTGTTGAATTCAATAATACTATACTTCAAAGCCAAACCTACAGTACAACTTTAAGTGCCACCAGCAAATATAAGCGTCTCACTCAGTCAGTGTTTTAATTGTCCCAGACGAATATATATGTCTTACCGAAATACGATCGTTTCTGTGCACTGCTTGCTGTCCATAAAATTATCCCGAAAGCTTTTGAATGCAATAAAATGACTTTGACAGAAAGAGAGAGAGAGTGTTTGGAAGGATTTGCTTATTTATTCCTTTTCTATGCCCCCCCCCTCGATACACCACATACGCTCGCCTACGTGTTAAACGGTGGCATTGGAGAAAGAATAACATAATTTTTAATCGGTATTTAAGGGTTAACTATAAACCGAACATTTTTTCTAGATAAGTGTTAATTTTTGTTTTTAACTTTATATATGACAAGCTCATGTGGTCACTGTGGGGATAATTATTAAACTTGTTCTTAACTTAGTATAGTTAAATTCATTATAAAATACATTGTGCAATACTGGTACATTTATAAGTTTATTTTATCAGTTTAAATGCGTATTTTATTTTTTATTATGTCAGAATGTATTTTATTTGTTTACTTTCAGTAAAATACTAATTTTTTTAAATAATCTTGTTTTTGACTTTTCAATATGCTCGCGCACCCCACAGTTTGAGAAACACTGGTTTAGAGTTTAACTGTGCAACCTACTTATACAGTGGAAACAGAGTATGCATATTAGTTATAAGGTATAAAAGAGAGAGATGAATTGTGTTAGTCAAGAAGTTAGCAGTGTGCAAAGATTTTCTCCAGTTTGAAAATCAGATGCATCAACTAGTTCATAATTAATTGTCTAACTCAGGGTTGGCCAACCCGCAGCACACGTGTGACAATGTGGCACGGTGGAGTTGTAATACTGACACGCGAAGACTTATGGAAAAATTTGAAAATATAGTAAGAAATAATTTTTTTTTATGTGTAACATCTTTCCTCTCGGTTGCTGGAGATTTGTCGGAGTGATTTCATGAAAAGGGACGGAAATGTATAACAGGAAGTTGGGGAAGCGTGCACTATTTAATTTGACCAATCAGCGCGCTTGGTGGTGTCTCTTCGCTACCCTCACAATGAAGTTCTACTTTTTTCTCCCCGTCCCCTGCGGTCTATGCCATGGGATCTTTGCTTTTGTTTCATTTTCTCACTTTAGGATCAGAGAAGTAGCTAAGTACTTCATCTGTATCTTGTAAAGATATATCCACGTGGGGTCCAACTCTAGTAGCCATCAAGCCACTAGCCATTTTCATATTGTTAAATTTAGCATTTCAAAAGATTCTAATTCAAAAACTTGGTGTCGTTTGCGCTTGACTCTAAATCCACCTCGCACATACCAGCAAGTCTTATTAGACTTGGCTAAGGATAAACTTGCGACCCTTACATTCAATTGTCAAAGTCTGAGGACTCACCAAACAGATTTCGACGTTATTTCACAAAATTGTACATTACTCATGTTGGCAGGGACGTGGTTATATAATGACGAATGTGTTTCGATACCTAACTTCGATTGCTGCGTACAATTTAAACGACCGGGTCTCGGAGCAGCTGGTGTTGCGATGTATCGCAAACAGAACAACTCACATGTTGTGGCTCCTGATATGGATATTACTTATCATCAAACAAGTGAACTGGGTATTGTTATTCAAGATATTGGGGACATATGTGCAGCAGAATGCTTATTTGAAAATGGACAAGCAGAGCGATTTCGGAGGTCATATATATTTCTCCGAATCAAATGGTTAAAAAAATTGATGATTTCCTGAATTTTTTACTTATTCCATGTACCAAAGATGGCTCTGCTCTTTAAGAAGAAAAAAAACTATCGCTCGCGCGCGCGTTTCCCATGATTTTGAATGGTAATTTTAAAGTTAACTTCAGTTTGTGCTAGAAGCTGAGCCACTCATAACTTTTTTGAATGGTGAACTCAAGCTGGAAATGAACACAAATCGAAATGTTTGGACAACTAACAGGGGTACTTGTTACTGGTGCTATTTTTCAACGGTTTTTAAATACTTGGAAATCATAAGTATATGAGTCATATTTTAGTTATATGTTATCATTATACTGTGCTCTCTTTCCCCAAATAGAACAAGAATAATTATTTTTGATAAAAAAAATTGTAATACTCCTTGTGTTAATTAAATAAAATTTTCATTAAAGATATAATTATTCCATAGTAAATTATTTCCAATCATACTCAATTCATTTTTTTCCCCAGGATTTAAGTTGCTATTGCGAATTTACCACAATAACATGCCAGATGTTACACATCGTATGCGACTACTGTAAGGCTCGTTTCTTTTTTTGAAATTTTATTGAGATGCGGTTATTTTAAACAAAAACGAAACTCTCAAGATTTATTTTAAATACACTTAATTAATTAAATTACAGCAAAAATCATTATGGGGAGAATAGTATTCAATGTTATGTGCGATGGTTTTCCAAAAAAGGAAATTGCACTCATAAGATTTTGGAATTTGAGGGCTCGTGCATTTTAAAATATCTGGAAGAAAACAATGAATTGCCCTGTAAGGGCTTGCTACTCAAGAATGAAGACTGGTTATACGATCAGGCTTTTCTTTCCGATATTATGGGATATTTAAATTTAAGATTACAGGATAAAGATTGCATTTTTTCCTACCCTAATTGGTCACATATCCTTTGTAAACAAACTTTTGAATCTTTTGTGTCTATTTTGAAGAAAAAAGATTAACATGTCTATCCATAATGCTGTAAATATCTACTAAAGTTAATATTGCCCCGAGCTATAATAGATTTGAAAATTTAATATTCATTTTGAAGGATTCATTCAGTGCTCCGTTGGATGATTTTCAAAAGAATAAAAAAAAATGCTGATCTTTTTATAAATTCTGTTTAAATTTCTCTACAAGACATTATTTATTACCCACCTGAAATCCAAATTGAAATTATTAACCTACTGCACCATACTAGACTAAAAAGCAAGTACAAAGAACTTTAATTTAAGTGATCCAAATTATATATATATATTGAATGTTGAAAATTTGAGCTGACAGGCAATGTTCCAAATTTACACAATATGCCTGTCAGATATTGTTGTAGTTTTGGATCAACATTTGTTTGTGAGCAAATATTTTCTATTGTTCTATTTTCTTTTCAAAATTAACTGATATGCTCCTAAAACAACTTAATTTTGCTTATACATTTTCAAGAACCAATCCTAATATAGAATGACTTGGTTAAAAAATTACAAATTCAAAAGCCACAATTAAGCAAGTACTGTTTAATAATAAATTAAAATTAAATGTTTTAAGTTACTCATTTTTATTTTATACCTTAAAAGTTTATTAACAATGAAAACTAAGTTTATTATATTATTTTCAAATTTTCACTACTCGGACTTGAATAAAAATTATGCTATTTGTGTAAAAATCCCAAAAGCCTATAAGCAACATTCTTGTCACTTTTTTATATCCTTTTGCTTGTTGGAAGTGACATACATAATGATTTATTATCAAATAGTGACACTCGGCCACCACTGGTCTAACTTATTGGCCTAACATTTTGGGAAGCACTTGGACAAATCTTATTGAACGTCAGATTCGGGACATCTTGTAAACAATGGAGTTTCTGTTTTGTACGCGCTATAGTTCTGAGTGTCTGGAGGTAATACTGTTTCTGAAATAGATGGTGCTATTTCATCAGCGGTGTTATACAGGGTATCCAGCCTTAATGTGACCCAATAGCTAATTCCCGAACCGTTCGGCTTAGATATACACTTCCAATTTGAAAAATGTTTTTAAAAAGGTAAGGAATGTTTTTACGTGCTTTTAGAACCAAAACTCCCATTTACAAAAAAATTACAAAAATTAAATTTTTATATGGTCCCCGGTCCTATCACTTATATTTAGGAAAAGATGCAGTACACAAAAACAAAGTAAACACAAAAAGTTTCATTTTATTACGATAAAAGCTGACCGAGTTATGCCTACATAAAATTGAAGCATCTGAATTGCTCAGAAAAGGAGGTCGTATATACATTGAGTTTAGTCAACAGTAATTCACTATCTACAGAAAGAGCAAAAGAAAAACATCATAGTAATATTGAAACATCGTTTTAAACATCATAGATTGATCATTTGTATTGCTGTATGGCAAACAATAAAAGTTAAATTAAATAAATACAACGTACCGAAAAGATTAAAACGGCTTATTTTAACAAATAGAGGCAAAAGAATACAGGATTTGCCGTTCAGATTATAGTATAATGTGGAATGATGCGCCAATCATGAATCAGGGGCTTTTTATTATATCAGAATGACCAAATTAACTTAAATAATGCTCAAAATGACTGCCTTCTCCGCAGAAATGCAGTATCCAACCCACGTCAGAAACTCCGCCTGTAGCTTCTGCAACATAGTTGATGTCACAGACCTGCATGCCATGCTGATTCGATTGAGTGAATCGGGTTTACTCGTGGATTCACGTTCGTACACTTTGCTTTTTAGGAAGCCCCAGGGAAAGAAATCCAGAGGACTTAGGAAACTTCATCTTCTAAGAAATCGGCTAATGGTCCAGATAAAATTTCCGTGTATGATTCTGATGTTAAAGGTCCATCGAAATTCATTGGGCCAATTAAGGTGCTCTTCTATATTCCGCATCACACATTCACCGGCCAACGCACTTGGTGGCTATTCGGTCGTATTAGATGTGGGTTTTCGAGGGACCAATGATGCGTATTCTGCGTATTAATAGTGCCTTGCCTTGAGAACTGGCATTCATCCGACCACAAAACTTCATTTAAAAAATCTGGATTTTCATCCAGTGTATTTAACACGAAATTGCAAAAATCAAAACGACGCTCCTGGTCTCCGGGCATTAGTTCCTGCGCCAGGACTGGACGATAAGATATGTACCCAAGGCCGGATCTACGTATGGGCTAAATGGGCTGCAGCCCAGGGCCCCCGGATTCTAGGGGGCCCCAGTTCCCCGTTGAAGATAACAAACAGAAAAGGTGCTTTCAATCAAAACAGTAATACAATAATAAACCAGTAAAGAATACACACAAATCGAAAATAAAATACCCGAAATACCATATCAAATATATTTTAGTGAGCAGGAGCAATTTACCTTTGTTCTTCCGCCCTACCACCGAATACGCTGAAATTAATAATTATTCATTTCGAAAATCGTCTATATATTTTATTAAATACCTTAATAAAAACAAATTAAAATAGTATGCTGGTGATTTTCTTTTAGAAACTACACCATAAAATTCGATGTAAAATGTTTAAACTTCAAGGAAATTTCTTGTTTTTCTCATGATCAGAAACAGCCTTTGAGGTCTAGAAACAGTAGTTTTCATCTAATTGCTAGTGGCCAAGGTACCGGATTCATGTCATGAGTTCGAGACTAGTGCCCCCGAAGATCCTCTGTGTAGGGGAGGGATGCATGCTAAATCTATCGAAAGCTCAAACGTTCTCCAGTATGTGTGGTGTGATAGTTAGGAGAGGGGGTGCCAGCTCAGGTATCATCCTCGTCACTTGACCATGGTTCAAAATTACGAGGTTCATCGCCAAAATCTCTCGTGTAGCTGAACAGTGCGACGTTAATATTCACTCACTATTCACCTAATTGCTGAGAAATTAATTTGTCTCATCAAGAACCAATATTTACATAGATTTAACTGTATAAAAACCACAATTGCCCAGGCTAAATTGTTTGAGAGAATTCCTTTTCAAATAGGGTTTTAGCAAAAATATCGATTTTACAAAAAATCCTGATATGCTGGTAAAAAATGTAGGTCATTTTCAAAATCAGTACACTATATAATATAAAAGCCACTGAAAGTCTTTGTTGTACTTCTCCAAAACTTTAATTTTGTAGCTCTGTGTAATTAATAGAGTGTCTATATTAAGTACACTCTATTAATTACAGTCTGTTAACACCTATAATTAATACAGTATATTACACTCTATTATTAATACAGTTTATTAATTACACTCTTTTGTACACGGCGCCGCTCAATGATAGAGTCTCTATCATATAGCGGCGTCGAGGAACATAGAGCATTTATACAAACTTAGTGGCACTATTTCTGTAGCCATTTATTTTTTGTGTGTAATGATAATTCTAAGTTGCAAATTATACTGATTTGGTGCTGTGTCCTATGTATAATACCTGAAATTAAAAGATACTTGGATACCTATTTATTGGTTTCAAGTAAAAAGTAATTACAAATACACATTTCTAAATTGTTTAAGTATGAAGACACGGAGTAGGAAGATTAGGATTATTCATGTAGGTTCGTGGCCTAAATCACTAAGTAATAATTTTATTGATTATATCCCTTCACATTAAATGAGTTATTTTCAAAATAAAGATCCAAACAATAGAAATTCTGTTTTGCTAAGAGAATACAAAGAACAAAAGAGATCCTTTTCTAATAATCATTTCATTTAAAAAACTTAAAAATGGCGAAGTGCTGGAGAGATCCTCTTGCTTTGTTATTCAACTAGTTTTGGTAGTGTTTTTTGTTTGACTTGCAAACTTTTTTCTGGAACAAATTATTAATAAACAACCGGCTTTTCTGATTGGAAACACGTAACAAGTTGTTTAGAAAATCATGAAAATTCTATTGAACATATAAATTCAATGTTAGTTTGGGTGGCATGAAAAGAAAATAAATCTTTTTCAGCTAAACAATTACAGGAGCAACTAAGAAAAGGTACAGAATATTACCACAATGTCCTCAAACGTGTTATTGCGGTAGTAAAGTAATTTGGCTACAAGAGGCTTAGCATTTAGAGCAGGGGTACTCAACCTTTTTTTACGTCGGACCACATACATCTGACATGTATTTTACGCAGGCCGCAACATTAGGGTAAATGGAGAGGGGGTAGCTATAAGATCAAGGGCATTTAAAATGTCAAAAATTGGTCAAAGTATAAAATCTCATAATTTTTTATCTTATTTTAAACTATACAACTCTATCAAACAAAATTCACAAAATATATAGGTTTCATTCACTTTTTACCCAATTACGGGGGAATTTTTCAATTTCCGTAAATCAATGATCCCAAGCCCCTTGCCTGCATTCTACTGTCATAAAAACAAAGCGACCAAGTACTTGGATAGTTTGATTTTTTTTTCTTTTGATAAAGCCTTACATATTTTTATTTCAGATATTAAGTTATCAAACGCAGGATGGTAGCAAAGAGTTTTTATTGAACTACAGACTGAAATCAGTATTATCTGTATAAACTGTCTGTTCTTATTGCGCATTTTTGTTTCAAATTTATTCAAATATTCTTTTGATTTTATAAAAAAAAAAAAAAGAAACGAGCCTTACAGTACGATGTGTAACATCTGAGACGTTATCGTGGTAAATTTGAATAGCAACTTAAATCCAGAAAAAAATGAATCGAGTATGATTGGAAATAATTTTCTATGGAATAATTATATCTCTTTAATGAAAATTTTATTTAATTAACACAAGGAGTAATGCAATTTTTTATCAAAAATAATTATTATTCTTCAATTTGAGGAAGAACGGTAATGATAACTAAAATATGACATACATACTTGTGATTTCAAACTGTTTAAAAATCGTTGAAAAATAGCGTCAATAACAGTGCCACTGTTCGTTGTCGAAACATTTCGGTTTGTGTTCATTTCGAGCTTGAGTTCATCATTCAAAAAAGCTATGAGTGGCTCGGCTTCTAGCAAACGGAAGTTAACTTTAAAATTAACACTCAAAATCATGGAAAGCGAGTGATAGTTTTTTTTTTTTTTTTTTTTTTTTTTTTTTTTTTTTTAAAAGAGCAAAACCACCTTTGATATATGATAAAAATAAAAAATGCAGGAAATCTTCAAATTTTGAAACGTTTGATTCGGAGAAATGTATACGACCACCCAAATCACTGTTTGTCCAGTTTCAAATAGGCATTTTGCCACACATATGTCCCCAATATCTTGAATAACAATACCCAATCCACTTGTTTGACGATAAGTAATATCCATATGAGGAGCCACAACATGTTTTGTTTGCGATAGATCCCAACACCACCTGCTCTGTGGCCCGGTCGTTTAAATTGTACTCAGCAATCGAAGTCAGGTATCGAAACACGTTCGTCATTATCTAACCACGTCTCTGCCAACATGAGTAACGAACAATTTCGTAAAATAACGTCGAAATCTGTTTGGTGAGCCCTCAGACTTTGACAATTGAGCGTAAGGATCGCAAGTTTATCCTTGGTGAAGTCTAATAAGACTTGCTGGTATGTGCGGATTTAGAGTCAAGCGCAAACAAAACCAAGTTTTTGAATTAGAATATTTTGAAATGCTAAATTTAACAATATAAAAAAGGCTAGCGGCTTGATGGCTGTTAGAGTTGGACCCCCACATGGATATATATTTAGAAGATCCAGCTAAAAGACTTAGCTTCTTCTCTCATTCTAAAGTGAGAAAACAAAAACAAAGATTCCAAGGCCTAGACCGCAGGAGGGGGGGGGGAATGTAGGAGAAAAAACAGAGCAGCGAAGAAACACCCCCAAGCGCGCTGATTGGTCAAATTAAATAGCTCGCTTCCCCAACTTCCTGTTACACATTTCCGTCCCTTTTCACGAAATCACTCCCACAAATCTCCAGCAATCGAGAGGAAAGATGTTGCACATCAAAAATATCTGAACAAGTAACTGAATTCATCAAAGAGTACATCAGAAGCATTTAAGAAACACTCTAACAATTTCTGTAATAATTCTTAAATTTATCATTAACAATTTCATATGTTTCTCAATATATATAATGTATTAAATTTTATGGGATGCTTTTTTTACATCTGCGTTTTTGTGACATTACCACCTGCAAAATATTTATTGCTGTTTCAAGTTTTTTTTAAAGAAAACCAATTTATCTCGTCTCTCTTTAAATGGATCTTTAAGAATAAGAGGCATTGAAAGATTTGTGTTTAGTAGTACAGTGAAGAGCAAAATTATATTTTTTATATATATATAATTTTCACGACAAATCAAACAAGTTGTTGATCCATGTTTTTTTTTCTTTCTTTCTACGAAATAGTCAAGTCCCAATCGTCTTGAAACAGCAAATATTTTTTAGACATGAGGGTTAGTTAAAAATTAGTTACACCTATAAAATGGTCGCTACTACATTGTTATTTGTAGTCACTAACCATTACAATTACAAAAAGAAAAAAATATATTTCATAATTTGTAACAGCACGACATCGATATCAAAATTGATAGATTTAATTGCTTGATTGATAGAATTTCTTGCTAAATTTTTAATACATATTCCTAAATAATTGAATTTGTTTTTTCAACGGGCCTAGACCGGGCAACTCAGAAAGATCCGGTAGGCTACATGCGACCCATGGGCTACAGGTTGAGTATCGCTGATTTAGAGGTACCGAGGAAGTTTTTGGTTCTCCTCATAATGGTAATTTTATGAGTACCCTAAAACTGCTAGCAGAGTTCGACTCGTTCACTCGTGAGTATATTGAACTGCAAGAATTACGAGCAAAATCGTTAATATATCGTACTTATCAAAAACAATATATGAGCAAATAGTTGAGATCATGGGCAAGCAAATCATAAACAATTATATAACTCAAATTAATTTCAATGACACAAAGTACTATACAATAGTGATGGATTCAACAGCAGATTTGTCCCACAATGACTAACTTGATATTATACTACGATAATGTTTTCGGGGAAAAGTGTATGAAAGATGTGTCTCATTAATTACAACTACTAGTCACACAGGTTTATATTTAATAATCTACAAGCATTTTTAGAAACAAATGGACTGCTATTGGATAATTGTAGGGGACAGTTATTTGACAACACTGCAAATATGTCCAGTCAATATAGTGGTGTGCAAGCTCTTCTAAAAGAAAAGAATAAATTAATTCACTAACTATGTGCCGTGTGCTGCACATTCTCTTAATCTAGTTGTGCAGAATCAGTTAAGGTTGCAACTGCAATCGTGAACTTTATTGGTTTAGTGCAACAAATATATGTTTGCTTTTCTACTTCGACCTATAGGTAGAAACTTCTAAATAGTGAACTTAAACTGAAATTTACCTTAAAAAGATTAAGTCAGACCAGATGGTCTTGTCATAACGATCTTTTTGAAGCCTCGAGAGATAAATATTGTAATATCATAAATAACATTTAATGACAATGAAAATGAGAAAATGGATTTTCAAAAAGAGGCAGGAAATTTATTTAATAAATTAATAAAACTCGAAACTGCCATTTTAATTATATTTTGGGAAGAAATTTTAGAAAGATTTTATTCAGTTAACAAAAAAATAACAGATCCTTGGGGTTTGGACATTTGTGAAGGGAATAAGTTCATTATGTCATTAAAAATGTTTGTAAATAATGTACGACATGTGAATCAAATCAAAAATCAAAGGAGTATCAAGATGCAGCCCAAAAATTGTCCTAATGTAAAAATAGAATATAGAGATGTGAACTAGAGACAGGTTATTTCAAAATTTGCAGATAAATTCACAGAAAAAGCTGTGTATAGGACAGAAATTTTAAAAGAGACACGATTATTGTAGCGTTAGATAAGGTAATCCTTGATTTAAGTAGAAGAAGTGAAGTATATATATGCAGAATATAGTAAGAAATTAAAATATTTGATGGATTTGCAAGATCAAAGTAAGGAGAACGTTAACCTGGAGAGTGTACGCGCTAATACTGATTACTATTCAGATGATGTAAATGGAGTTGTTCAATTAAAAACTTATCTAAAACTGAGCTAGAGTCCTATACTTGTAGTGATATATTCAATTTAATTTTTGAAAAGAAACTAGTTCAGGTTTTTCCAAATTTGTATACCATTTTAAAGATTTTTCTAACGGTCCGTATTACTAGCTGTGAAGTGAAGCGTGCATTCTCTAAAATGCCCGAATTAGAAAAAAATATAGGACAATAATGAAAAATACAAGGCTTAATTATTGATCTTTGTATTAATATTTATATCACCAAAGACTTAAAATGTGATGAGCAAATAAAAGAATATTCAGCATAAAAGTGTAGAAAAGTTTTTTTTGTTGTTAATTATGTTATTGCTTATTACGTATTTAAATTGTTTTGGGGGAAAAACTTTAAGTTTTGAATATTGTAAATTTTTCCACTCAGTAACTTTTTAGGAAGGAGTCAAAATTTTTAATTATTTAGGGGGCCCCCAGATATCGTTAGCCCAGGGCCCTCAAAGGTCACGGTCCGGCCTTGTATGCACCGTACGTATATATGTTCCACACCGTCGATTTTGAGTAGGAACAAGCCTTACTAATATCCCGGACACTACTTTCAGGATGAGCCAGGGCATATCCTAGAACATCCTCAGCAGCTATCCGCAAGCTTGAAGGTGTGGCACGAGACAAAGGAATACGTCATGACAACTCCCGGTTTTATACAAGCGTTGAACATTACTGGCAATTGTACAATAAGATGGATGTCTTCGACTGGGAAATTTAATTGCATAAAGTCTTGCCACCTCTCTCTTATTTCGATTACACTGCACATACAACAGTACCATTTCGCAATATTCTTCATTTGTATACATCTCGTTCTCCCATACAAGAATTCGTAATATTGCTATTGCTAGCTACTACACAACAGATTTTTAATAATCGCCATGATCAGTACCGCAGCAAATCAGTCTGAAGCCGCAGCAAATAAGACTATTTTTTTTTGGAACTGCCTTCAAAATGTTTTCTTTGTCCAAAATATTTTATTTTTTCTATGTTTTACACGTGCACAGAATAAATTTTATTTCTTAAGTACTCAATTATTGTATTATTAACGTATGCTTTTAAATTTAAAAACGATTTACATAAAAGTGACGTGCAAGAGTGAAAGTTTCCTGGCAGAGTTCCAATCAATTTTACTTTGGAGACGGCCCCTTACTAGCTTCTTGAAAACGGCCGGAGAAATTGAGGAAATATACGATTTTCAAAGTTCCATAACTCGGTCAGTTTTTATCGCAATAAAATAAAACTTTTTGTGTTTACTTTGTTTTTGTGTACTGCATCTTTTCCTAAATATAAGTGATAGGACCTGGGGACCGTATAAAAATTTAATTTTTGTAATTTTTTTTAAATAGGTTTTTTGGTTTGAAAAGCACGTAAAAACATTCCTTACCTTTTTAAAAACATTTTTCAAATAGGAAGTACATGTCTAAACCGAACGGTTCGGGAATTAGTTATTGGGTCCCATTAAGGCTGGACGCCCTGTATATTGTACAGTGTGTAGGAATGATGCGTAAGACAGGAGAGAGTATGGAGCTGTAGAGTGAGTGAATTTCGACATGGTATGAGGAGTGAAATAGTTTAATTTATGTATAGTTGTAAAATAAAGTTATTTGTTGAGAAAGTGTATAAGTAGATTTAACATAGTGATATCAAAAACAATTTTATATAAGTGAATTATAGATTATTTAAGTATTAGTTGGTCTTCCTCGTTACCCTTGAATAGGAACAGTATTCTCATAATTGGTTGAATTTGTATGTCTGTGTGGTTATTCTCTTTTGTGTGTATATGCCATGGCTAGAGTATTCCTATTGTAAGGTTCAAGTCGCAATCTCTCGAGTTTGATAGTCAGGCTTTGGGGAGATCAGTAGATGATTTCCTCCTAGAAACGGATGAAATCTCGTAAATGAGGTGCTTCATACCCTCTTGAGAAGTATATATATATATATATATATATATATATATATAATCGTAGCTCAATTAATCTGGCGATCGATGTAGACATTGGACTATTCCACTACGCCCATTCCTTTGCACTCCAAAAGTGGTATCATGGTAAGTGTGTGTGTCGACAAACTATGCATTAAATGCACATCTATCTTTTGGACGTTTCTAAAATTTCCCTTTACAATCCAAAACACAGACGGAAATGGCGTTTTTCCGAGGTACATCAGATCGCATTTAGCATGCCATCTGCTGCTTTCTTTCTCTAGCATTGCAAATTCAATCCCACCATTGCAGCTGTCAAGCCTGTAATTTTTGTTGATGGTCTTAATTTTGAGCATTTATTTTTAAAATTACTGAAAAGGTCTTTGTTACAACATTCTAATTGTGCTTTTCTTTCATATTTCTTTTGCGTTTTTGTGCCTTTACGCATCCTTTCTACCCATATACTTGGTCGTGTCATAAGCTCTGATACAAAAATTTGAGATCGTCTGCAATATTTTTCAGATAATTGTTGTCTTTCACACATGTTGTACTAAATTAGTTAGAACTTGAAGACGTTGAACTTAAACGTACAGCAGATATTTCACTGCATTAAAAAAAGCCTACCAGTGATTTTTAAGGTTATTAAACTTTTAATCAGAAGGCTATTCATCTATCGAACCAATAAAAGGTTTTCTGAGACCAATAGCATTGGATACTGTAGTAGATGTGGTCCGTGTTTATTGAAAACACCAGCTTTCGTCAAAGCAGTTAGGGATGAGAACTTTTCAAAAGAAAATTCTTCTTGCCAAACAAATAAACTTGACAAAACTGGCCATTTTTTTACTAAGAAATTAAGGCGCCAAAGGAACCTAAGCAAAAGCACTGTTGCACGCTCGTAACGGCCACGGGTGAATTCTGTTTACCAACGAGAAAAATTTTGACATTGTAGAATCTTTCAAATACCAGAATGACCATATATATGCAAGGATTGCCCAAGAAGTTACATATTGGAAAAAATCCTTGCAGAGAGCTCATCATCCATCTTTTATAATAGTTTAGTGGGATGTTAGCTATGTGAAGGCGTCTCAAACTCATTTTTGCCAGAAAGAAGTAAAACACGGAACTCACGATGCAATAGTGAAGCCCCGAACGTAAAACTGTTCTATGGAAACGATTGAACTTTTCTACAGGACTCTGCTCCTATATACTCATAAGCCGAAGACGAACGAGTGGTGGTTGAATGAGAATGTGCCGGACTTATTAGAACAAGAAGATTGGCCTTCCAGCAGACCAGATTTAAGTCCCTTCGTCTATAGATTGTGGTCAGTAATCAAGGTAAAGGCATTCCGATTAGAATAGTCTTAAGCATTCTTGAAGCAAAGCTGCGATGGAAACTTCCCTGGAGGTAGTGCGTGCCTCGATTGATGATTGGCCATAGACTTAAAGTCGGTGTGAAGCCAGAACGTGATAGTTTTAAATAAAAGGTGCAAAGTATTATATTTAAAGGAAAAATAAAAATTTTACAAGATTTAGTTAGTCCCCCCCCCCTAAAGAGTTTGTTTCATTATTTTAGAATTCTCTTACCACACACTTTCATACACATATATATAATGAGTGAATCCAAACTAACGCAACGAAGAATAATACAAATAGAACTCAAATTCATCAAAAAGTAAGACCGACATAATCGGATGACCACTCTGTTGCTAGACTTAAACGTTATAATGTAGTAGAAACACTTCATCCGCAGGTAGTCATCTAACGTATGCGTGGCGTATTTACTGACCGATAGACAAGTGGTTTAAATAAAACACTTATACTAAGTTTAACAGTTGACCCAGGAACTAAACACTAGATGACAGCACAGCCTAACACTACTGGTTGTGATATGCAATCCATGGAGAGAAACTAACAAGGGGAGGACACGACTAAGGAAAATCATTTTGGAACCAGACTTGGTATAATAGTAGTCTCTATTAGGGTGTTCAACCCTCAATGTATTAGCACCGAATGGCCAGTCAATTCAGAGAAAATAGCCTTCTAAATTCATGCTTAGTTTTTATACAATTAAGTTTAAATATTGCCAGCGACCCAATGGTACAGTTGTCAAAACATCTGTTTTCTAATAATCCGTCCATATTTAATAAATAAATTTATTTAATTTAAAAAAATAATTAAATGAATTGAAAAAAAAATAATAGCGCGATTAGAACCCTGCCCGTCCGCGTAGAAAACAGATGTTTGGACTACTGTGCCATTGGGTCTCTGGCAATATTTAAAAATTGATTGTATAAAAGCTAAGCATGAATTTTGAAGGCTATTTTCTGCGAATTGACTAGCCATTCGGCGATAATACATTGAGGGTTAAACACCCTAATGGAGTACTACTATTATACCAAGTCTCGTCCCAAAATGAATTTTCTTAGTCGTGCCTCCCCTTGTAAGACATTCCCAATAAATCAGGACTCATGATGATAACGGTGCTCGCGTCAGCCAGCTCGACATCTCAACAAGAGACTGCCCACAACGGAAAACGTTCCAAACGACGCTCAAACGTGTTGAGGATGTATATAAAGTGCAATAATGGCTGAAAAACAACCTCTATGTATCGCTCAGAAAGTTCATCAAAAGCAAAAATAATTTCCTCTATAAGGAAGGGGAAATATGCAACGACACTTTTCCTGCAGGTCGCATAGGGTTGGGATAAAATTCGCTTAATGACTGTACCTAATAGCGGTTCCTTTTCATCCTAGTCGTCTAACGTATGTATGGTGTAGCTGGGGGCCGGTAGGTTAGTAGTTCAAGTAAGACATTCGTGCCGATGTCAGTAACTTGCCGCTGAATTTGGAAATGCGGAAGAATTTGTCTGTTTTTAATTGTAATGAAAATAAATTATTCCAAAATGAATTGAATTTTTTTTTTTTTTTAGGAAAAAGATTTTTTTTTCTCTGAGAAGTCGGATTTAAAGCTGTCTTCAGCAATGTGCTCAAACTACAGATCCCATTTTTGGGTTATAAAAAGTTCCTGTATTAATATAAATTACAATTACTTTGTATACAACACATTTTTATTGGAAATTGTTCGTAGAATTTTGAATTTTAAAAAAATTCTTCGCCTTAATGCACAATGGATATTTTATTTTCTATGTTAAAGTATTGCAGACGAAACACATTGATCGCAATTTTACACAAAATAGGAGATTTATTCAAGTAAATTTGAGTAGTTTAGTTTTGTATGCTCCCTCTTTAGGATAGAATTAGTCAGAATATGACTTAGTATAATTTTTAATCATTTTTTAAAAATTATTATTGATGTAGTTCAGACTAACTGCGATAGAGAGAGCCCTAGGATATTTTTCTAAAGAATGTATTCTTGGCTATAAATACTTATCTTTAAAGATCATTATTTTTTTTTCTGAAATGTAATCGTGCGCCTACTGTAATTAAAGTTGTAGTAAATGGTGGACTCATGGAAAACGATTTATAATGCATTGTGGCGTCGTGAGACTCGGAAGCGTGATGTCGACGCCAAGCTAACATTAAAAACTACTTTTTATTGTGATCTAAATAACTGTTTATTTGAATTACAACATTCAGAAGATCACTGGGAAGAGAAAAAGTCAGTTCCAGGTGCTAGTTCTATTTAGCCAGCCGGTTGCATCCGTATCCGCTCCTCGCTTCTTATCCGGGCATCAGGTCTTCAGGATACGGAGTACGAAAATTAGATAGTCGAATTTCTCTACCGCGGGCACTCGCCTCGTGCTTCCTTCTTAGTCCGCCGGATACTGTCTCAGGAGTCCTTCCACCACGGGCGCACGCCTCGCGCTTCCTTATTAGTCCGTCGGATCTTGTCTCAGGAGTCGATTCTTTTATACTCCAGGGCGGGTCAACTCCACGCCCCCTCATCAACCCCTTTGGCAGGCCTCAAGGTTTTGCACCCTGCACCTCGGTCTCGCTAGCCCACCATTGGTGCCGGGATAACAATGGCTCGGGTCGCTCTCAAAAGTTTCTGGCGACAAGGGCTGGTCTGACATCTGGTTCTCGAACCACCTCGCCGCCTTTTCCTCTTTCGATGTTACCCGACGCCGTCTGCCGAGGCGCCAGGCTTCTGAGACGGACAATCACTGCCTATGGACGAAAAATAATACAGTGATGCCCAGTCCATATTGTTACCTGTTACACCGGCACCAACAGTCCAGATGCCCGACAAAGCACATTGACGCCAAAGCCACGTGCTCTCCAGCTGTAGCATGCGTCATGAATAGGGGCGATTTCTCCTTTGTGACTACGTCACAGCATATAAACCTAGTACCCACCAACTGATGAACTTTCCAATTTCGGAACGTCTTTTGCTAGCATATTTGTAAAAATTTCTTAATATTGATAAATTTTTAGCTTAGTTATGTTGTGCTGTTTATTTTTTAGTTGGATTTATTGATTATTGGAAATATATTTATAAAAATTATAGTTTAAAAAAAAACTGAAAAACACGCTTTTATACTGAATCGAACTAAAAAGTAAAAAAATAATTCCTAATATAAGAATAAAATTATTAACGAGAAAATTAATGTCATTGGGGTAAAAGCGTGGGGTGTTCTATAAATGTATCAATTCTTATAATTTCTAACTTCTATTCCGAGAAGTTGAATTAGTGTAAAAATGTAGTACAAAGCACCCCACGCTTTTACCACAATGAAATTAATTTTTTCGTTAATCATTTTATTCTTATATTAGGAATTATTTTTTTACTTTTTAGTTCGATTCAGTATAAAAGCGTGTTTTTTAGTTTTTTTAAACTATAATTTATTTTTCATTCTTTAGTTCGAACTACAATAAAAGCGTGTTTTTTAGTTTTTTAAACTGTCATTTATTCATTGTTGAATTTATGCTTGAATTTGATATTTGAAGCTGGAATTACATGGCTGTGGAATTAGTCTTGCTCTTCAATGGATATTAATTAACAGGTCTGAAGTGTATTTATTCTTTCCGTTTATGGGGCCTCGGATGAGTCCCGTATCGTTATATTAGATCCAGACTCTATAGAACAGGTCAAACAAATAAAAGTGTGTTAAGAAGAAAAAGTTCGAATTAAAAATTTTAATGTACCATGTTTTTATAACGGACTAAAAATTATAAAATTCCTCCTTTTCGTTTTTTTTTTCTTTTCTTTTTTCAAGTCTCTAGATCAGGGGTTGGCAACCTTTTAACTGCGGTGTGCCAAACCAATCTACCAATAGAATTCAGCGTGCCACACAGTACGATACATTTGAAGCACTTTGATTTCCGCTATAATAAATACAAAGTTAGAGAATAGAAGTCAATAATATAGATTTACTGTCGTATTACATATTAGTTTTGCATTATTTAAAGATCATAAAAATAGCATAAAATATTTCTCATGAATAGCATAAAATATTATTTATGAAATATTTTATTTCATAAATAATTTCTTCAACGTAAATAAAAAAAAAATTTAATTGCACTTATATTATGTATTTTTAAACATTTATTAAAATAAGAAATAGACAACATAAAATAAAAATACATTCCTTTTCATTATAGTTAAACAAAAAAATTTTTAAATTTTAATGCGAACGTAGTGCTTGCACTGCTTTACTTCGTATCGCAAAATCAGGAGTATAATTCGGACTTGCAATTTGACTCTATGCTGAGAATATTCAGTTGTTAACAGCTTCTTTGCGGACTCGAAATATTTTTCATATGATAAAAGATTTGATCACTTAGGTAAGTAGAACCAAAAGAGAAAGTAGAGAAAGAGAGAGTATATGAAATTTTCTCTCTTCAAACAATTAAATCTCTCCAGCGATGACATTCAAATAATTTACAAAATAACTGTAAATTTATCTATAGTTATTTTTCAGATTTTTTTCTTGATTTTGTAAGTATCCAATTCTGAAGATGTTTATCAATTAAGGTCCATTACAAATTTATCATCCACTCGAAAATCAACAAATTTGTAAAGAGTGTATAGAGTGCCACGGAGAATTGCTCCGCGTGCCACATATGGCACGCGTGCCGTAGGTTGCCGACCCCTGCTCTAGATCATCGGAAAGTCACACAATTTAAAATCAATTACAAAATTCCACCCGGACAGACATTAAAGAAAGCGAGTTAATAAAAACATGGTAATATTAAGTGTCAATCGTTTTTTCACCTTTTAAACGTATTCCTGTAATGTTAATTCGTATCATCACTTCCAAAAGTATTGCCTTATAAAAATAATAATAAATATTTAGCTGTTCGAACGTAAATTATTTTTTTTTCACATGCACTAGACTTTTTTTTTATTCTCATTTTCAGAAAAATGTTTATATTATTGTAAGAACTTGTTAACTCACACCCACCCTCCACTTTCTCAGATACAGAACACTTTTTATGCTTGTTTTATTTCTATTAACCAAAAGTGTATTTTATACATGCATATATATATAATTAGCTTTAAATTCAAAACATTCGCGTTAGGGTTACAACTTATTCTTTTAGTCACTAAATCTGAAATTAGTCGCCAAATCTGGAAATAATGTATGAAATTAGTCACCAAATCTGTAAATGGTATTTGGAATTAGTCGCCAAACTTAAAAAGGGTATATGCAAATAGTCGCCAAATCTGGAAGTGATTTATGGAATTATCGCCAAATCTGATTATCCTTATTCCTGGCGATCCTGAAAAGGACAATGGAACAAAATTATGAAATTATTGTATTGTCATTGGTCCTTGACAAGTGTGCAAAATTTCGAATTAATCTGACCTTTTAAAGTAGGTAAAAATCGAGTTCCAAGATTCCGTTACATGCAAGTGAAACTAATAAAAGCGTGTTAAAATAATTCTTAATATAAGAATAAAATCATTAACGAGAAAATTAATATCATTGGGGTAAAATCGTGGGGTGATTTTTACTACAGTCTTACCCTAACTCTGAATAGAAGTTATAGAAATTATAACAATTGATACATATTAATAGAACACCCCCACGCTTTTACAACAATGATATTAATTTTCTCGTTAATCATTTTATTCTTATATTAAGAATTATTTTCTTACTTTTTAGTTCGATTCAGTATAAAAGCGTGTTTTTTAGTTTTTTTAAAATCTAATTTATTTTTTTATTTTTTAGTTCGAACTACAATAAAAGCGTGTTGTTTAGTTTTTTTTAAACTATCAACTATTCATAAATGAATTTATCCTTGAGTTTGATATTTGAAGCTGGAATTACGTGACTGTGGAATTAGTCTTGCTCTACAATGGATATTAATAAACGGGTCTGAAGTGTATTTATTCTCTCCGTTTATGGGGCCTCGGATGAGTCCCGTATCTTTATATAAGATTCCGTCTCTGTAGAACAGGTCAAACAAATAAAAGTGTTAAGAAGAATTTCGAATTAATCTGACCTTTTAAAGTAGGTAAAAATCGAGTTCCAATATTCCGTTACATGCAAGTGAAACTTATAAAAGCGTGTTAAAAATAAATTGAAATTCTGTTAAGGAGGCAAGAATCTAAATTAAACTCATATTGAACTTCATTGAAAGTTTGTTAATTAAAAGTGCAAATTACTACTAGTTATCACATTATCATATACATTTTTTAAAAATATATTATAATTCATTTTTTTTTAAAGTTAAATTTTAGGCTTAACAAAATAAATTTTTCCTCCACTAAGTGAATTGTGCATCCGATATTAAAAAAATGTTAACATTAGAATCACTGGTATAATTATTGACAAAATCTTGTTTCCTAAATTGAAATCAATTTTTAGGATTACTTTATTTTTTCCAATTAATTGTACTCAAGTTTCAGTCATGGGAGCTTAATTGTAAAGTTGGTTTACTCTCTAAAGTCATGAGATAAATCTTTTATTGTCTCAGTAGTGTTCGTTGCATTCTTATGAAAATAAAAATAAACGAAAGCATTATTTCAGTCAACTTTAATTTTTTTTTCTTTGAATGTATATGCGCATGAAAAAAAGAAAATAAATTAATAAATGTTATCAAGAAATTTTTTTTTAAAATTCTAATATTGATTGTAGTATATGTTATTTTTCGAAATTAACATCATTTGAAATTTTATATGCTTAATCATTTGTTAAAAATATATTTTTTATTCACGCATGTTTTATAATTTAATGTACGCAATTAAATCAAGTAAAATGTAATTAGGTAGTGAAAATTATGCAGGCAATATATTTTCTAATAATAATTAGAGTACTGATTTTAGAGTTTATGTGCAGTTACATTCTTGTTGTTGTTATTGTTAAAATTTACTATATCGGATTGTTTCTAACATTAGACATTTTTAATTTCACCGCTTGTAACGAAGCTTTTAACACGCGTTAAGTTCAAAATTGTAACTAATTTTAAATATATCCTTTGCTGTTGAATTTAACGTAATATTGTTATTTTTTTATACATAAAACATTACCATAACATTGAATAAATATTTGTTTCCACTGGAGGTTTCCCCCCCCCCATAAAATTGCTAAAATATCAGTTTGATTTATTTTATTAGTTTTAATTAGAGAGTAAAACTATTCAATAAATAATTTTGAATTATTTTTGGCTCTTGAAAATTTTTTTTGAATTATATAAATAATGTCTTTATTTTGAAAAGCTAAGATATGTATATATATAAAATTTTAGGAGACATTTAAAATACATGCTTTATCGTATAAATGATGGTAAAAGTAAAAATGTAATTATTTCTAATATTTATGTACTTTTTCGTCTCCTGATTATAAATCAAAGTTTTATTTTTAGAATATTTAAGGAACCACGCGCGTGCCTCCCATTTCCTTCCATCCCTTATCTAAAGGGAAGTAAGGTTTGAAAGGAAAAGGTCCCACAGCATCATTCATGAACTCGAAGGGAGACAGACATCTAAATCCCCTAGGTATCTGCCTCCCTTCGAGTTCATCCCCTAGATGTAAAGACTCCAATAGTGAAAAAAAGACTAGGGTTGTACATGGAGTGTATATGTGTAAGCTATCAGTAACCTAACAAAAAGAAGAGAAGTAACAGGAAGCATCTAATTAAAAATGATTTATTTCTAAAATCCTAAACTTTACATAATTCACAATGAATCTTTTCATGCAATTGACATTTGCAAATTTGCATTTTAAGCGGAAAGAAGAAAGTATGTGCACGTATGTATATATATAATCAAAATTTCTCTACAAGAGAGAGATGAATTAACATGATTAATACTTAAAAGAATTGCAATTGCAAGATAACCAGACAACAGAATTTAAAAGGAGATATGAAAAAATTGAAATAACAGAGTAAAATATAAAAGAATGGATGATACAGTATTATCAACATTGCTGACTTAGGACAGCTTGTATACAAAAAAATTCCTCTTAAAAATTTCTCTGTATAAAAGTGGGGTTGAACATGTTTTTTGGTCAGCCAACCTTCCCCCTTTCTGTTAATAATACCGAAAAAAACCCAACTGGAAATAATGGATAGGAAATCTAAATCCATTATGAGAAAAAGGTAACTTACCTAAAAAAATTGCATACAGAAATGCAGAGCCCGCGCTAAATCTGAGTACAATAAACAAGTTATTGCCAGATTCTGGACCCAAATACAAATTCAAAACAAAGCAATGGCTGAAAAATAGCACTTAGCAAAAGTATGAAAAGAATAGAAATAATAAAATAAGAATTGTAAACATACTACCATTATCTTAGACACTCTAAGATAATATGATTTAAAAGTTATAATAAATTTTAAAGAAGTAATTTGATCTAAAACTAGAAATCGGGGGTATTTAAAACTATCTAGGAAGAATAATAAATCTATAATATCAACCTGTTAAAACTATGGAAATTTAATCCTTACTATTTAGAATTTCTTTATTCAAATATCTATTAATAAAATTAATTGGGTATATTTTTGAATTAAACAGTATTTAGTAAAATGTTTATAGTTTTTTTATTTTTTCTGTTAGTTTGAGTAGATGCAGCATGAGGGATGAATATTCGGTAAAAATTGTCTTTGGCTAAAACTCTCAGCAGTCATGAAATATTATTTGGTTTGAAGAAATTGAAAAAAATATATATATAAATATAGCAAAAACCTTGTCTTCTAAAGGCTGGATACCCTTGTTTTGTTGGGTGACCCCTAGGAATTTAATCTCAAATTGTCAAAATTACATTTCGAAAGATTGATTCTGATTCTACACTTCTAGGATCTGTTAAAAATTATTCGAGAATGATTGATGTATTCACCTTTATTGATTAAAGAAACGAGAACGCGCGCGCGTGTCATCAATATATGGCATGCAGCTTGTGGGGTATGTATAAATCTTTGGAATATTTGAACTGGCATTGCACATTCCAAAATTCATGAAAGGGAAAATGTCCAAAAAGGCGTGATGGCAGCCGTTTTCCGGGTATCTTTTTATTGGAATCGAATGGTACACTTGTAATAGATCAATGATGAACAAGATATTTTTGCCTTCTAGTTGATGCACGAAATCTCAAAAATGTTGCATAAGATATTGCTTCGGTTTTGTGATGTCATTGAGGTGTCTGTAGTCCTTGCAAGGCTCTTTCTTTTTAGCACCATGTGAAAAGAAGACAAATTACTGCTGGGCAGTCTACAAATACTTTGATCAACCATAAACAGGAATTAGTTTTGGATAATGTTTAAGTTTTTCAAGAAAGACTGTGAATTTTGGAAAAGTTGGATGGATTGGTGGTTTCGATGTGATGTCGAATGCTGTACGAAGCTGTTCCTCTGGACGAGGTTTGGGTGATTTCCAGAAATTCTTTTAGGAGCTGGTGACATGGGGAATCATTGCTGAGAACAATGTTTGCGTCTGTACACTGCGAGAAACGGTTATTCAAACTGAGAACAAAATACTCACTTGTGAATACTTCACATACTCAAAATGTATCCGATGCAAACGTACTCAAATTTGAGAATCACGCATACTCATTTTTGGTAACAAGTTCTTACTCAAAGTGGAGACTTCACATACTCATTTTTGAATCTGTTACGGGATCAAATTTGAGAATGAAAGAACAAACTGACTATATAATGCACTCATTTTTGAGTTTGTTGCTGTTTTAAATTTGAGAATGAAACAAGAAAATGAATATGTAATGCACTCATTTTTGAACTTGTTGCTTATCAAATATGAGTTTAAAACAATAAAATGAGTATATATAGCATTCATTTTCGATACTGTTGCATCTAGTAAAAATTTTTAACAGAAAAATATATATCAACTCAAATCTTAAGGGATCTAAATATGTGATACCTAAGTTGTAAATTTCACTTTCTTCATCTTACATATTATTTAATAAAAATTTTACGAAATTTTTACCCCGCTCAACTTCGAAATCAAAATTCTTTTTACATGTACTGTGAGTAACATAAAGGTACTTACGTATTATCGCAAAAGTGCCAACGTTAAAGATTACTCACCAAATTGGAAAACCCGATTTCGCATGTGTCGTACTCGCTGAATTAGCAACCATGTACTTCGTTTTATATAATGTCGCCAATACGGTTGCCATAATACGCAAGTACCAACATAAAAATATTACATTCAGAAAAAAAATGCAACTCTCTCTATTATGTGATCATAAACTGTAAGTCTTTGAACTTATACCTCAAATTTAAATCTTTGAAAATAACAAAAATAGATTCGATGTAATAGTTAAGCAAATGTGTAAGCAATCTGAACTAGTTCCAGAAGCAATTTGGTTCAATTAAAGTTATATTTATGTTTCTAGAAGAATTATATTGTTTATTTAAAATCCTATACAAGCAGAAAATTAACTTTTATTTAAATTCAGTCTTTCAATGTGGTATAAGTTAGAAATATCTTGGAAACATTGTGATGAATAACAGATTTTTCATAATAAAAATTTCAA
This sequence comes from Trichonephila clavata, assembly GCA_019973975.1. NCBI lineage: Eukaryota > Metazoa > Arthropoda > Arachnida > Araneae > Nephilidae > Trichonephila > Trichonephila clavata. The sequence goes on from BMAO01002963.1 coordinate 54,354, forward strand.
AGTAAGAAAGGTATAATTTTTTACATATTAAGAAACATGAAGAAAAAACCTTTTGACTAAAATAACACTCATTAGGCCCAAGTGTATGTAAGCACTTTTTTTTTAAATCAATTGTTTAGTTTAAATAGAAACGTATCCATCCAAATGGAAATAAAGAAAAATGCATTGCAATATATATTACAAATTAAGCTCGTTTTTTGTGAAATCAACAGATTTTACACTTTCCTATCACCGAAGAAAACAAATATGATAGTTTTTATAAGTTAATGTTTTTTTAATTAAAATACTTAAAAATTTCAGTCCTTAGCAGAATGTAAAAACAACTAAAAGATTAGATTTTAACTTTAACAAAACATTTAAAATGCACAAGTTTTTAACCAACTGGAAAGGGTTTTGAGAGAAGTTTCCAGCACCCATTTAGAAGAAAAAATAACATCCTAAGGACCAATAGAATCATAACTTAGCCATTTTACTCGGTGTACAGCATTTCATTTTCAATATCTTTTTTTTTTCCAATGATTCAGTAAGCAAGAAAAATAAAACAAACCAAAATCATATTTTTGAAATATTTATTCTGGAAATTGTACGCATACATATCAGACATTAAAAATAAACAAGAATATAAGTGTGGTTTTTGAAACATGCCTTCATCAATAAGAGTTATTTTTTATTGATTTTTTTATAAACACTATATCTAATCCATACTATTGTCAACTCCAGCCTTATTGGTACAGCATCGTAATGTATGGTACATTATAATGATACTGAACATTTTCATTGAGTTATATTAAAACTAGAACTTAATTAATGATGCGCAAAAATCATTCGATCATACTACCCAAAATTTCACAAATAGTAATATTTCCGAAAATGATTTTTTAATGAGAGAGGTATCATTATTAAAAAAAAATATTTTGATAAGGAAAAGATTAAATCTTGGGCATCAACACAAATCACAATAGAGAATAAATGGTTAGTATATTTCATCATTTTGAAGCAAACCATGTTCCATACAATAATATACTAAAAATTGTGGAATACGCGTTGTACTGACCAGAAACTAATGCTGCGATTGAACGCGTTTTTTCTACGGTAAATAAAGTGTAGCTATAGGAAAATCCCAGTTAAATGTTGAGACTTCGAAAGCCATTTTTTTGTGGGAAATATAATTTAACAAATTCTTGTGAAAAATTTTATGACCTTTTAAACTACGACAGCAACCTACTAAATTGTGCTTAGGGTGAATTTTGAAGAAAAATATATATTACAATACTATTTTGTCGTTTTATGGAAATTTTTGTTGCTTCATATCAACCAAATTTTTAATCAAGAGCCAATGGTGTCCCACTTTACCAATGTTAAAAAAAAAAAAAATTTGGTTACCTTACATTATATGTAATTACAAATATAATACCATAAAACAGATGATCTGTAATTTAGCGAGCCGCAAGGCTGCAGTTTAAAAGAAAGACAAAAATTTACACTTAATGCGTTTTTCAATGTTTCGGCAATAAGAAAAACGAAAGATGATATGAGATCCGAACACTCCCTCCGCGCTACTTTTTTTCCATGTATTGTCTTTTCACCTTTTAATAAAAAATACCGGCATCGTTTCATGCTTCAAAATTATTATTGAATTCTTGAAACTTTCCCCACGCACAATAAAACATATAATTTGTTTAGCAAATCGTGGGATCTTATGAAAATAAATTCACTACATTTTAGAATCTATTTGAAACTTATCGTCATAGTAATATGCGAACACCCAAGAGAGATAAATATTTGTGTGCATTTTTTTTGGCTACTCTGACCTTGTATTTCTAATCTTTCAATACCACAATTCGAAAGGATTCACTAGAGACGTGCATTTTTTCCTTACTTTTGAAGCCCATTTATCGTTTTTTATGTATGTCTATAAGTTTTCTCTTTTACTTTTTATATACTTCAGAAGAATTTAACAAGTTCACTTACGAAAATGAAATTCGAATTGTACTCGTTTCGCCTCTGGGTGGAGAAGAATTATATACCTAATGAAGGGTTTAAAGATTAGTAGCGAATTCGAATCTTGATTCATCCCCAATCTTTTAAGTTCAGTAATGAAAGAGTTCTATGTTAAGTATGGAACGTGACTTCTGAGTGTTCACAAGCCATGATTATTAAAATGGAAAGTGAAATAACTCAAAGGTCATCGTGTAACCCTCCTTGTCTACTCTCGGACCCAGCTAGATGTGTGGGAGGAACTAATTGATCAGACGACATGATTCACTAAAATTGTTTATTTGTCACAACATTCAACACAAACACAATAATAATACAATTAAGATAGTTTTAATCAACAACTAGAGCGTGAAGGTGAGACCAGTTAGCATGGGATAATATTTACCAACATTCAATTAATTTCTGCGATAACTTGTACAAGCTCGTTTTTAACTCGGACGCGCACTAACACTTTACTCTCTAACCTCTATTTAATTAATGAGCTCAGTACCTGAACTCTTGTAATTCAAAAATCTTATATATGAGGCCTTGAACACTAATAGTTGGCTTGATCACTTCACATCCGAGCGATCCTCCGTTTGGTAAATTTCAATTCTCACTTTAATAATCTTAGATTCTCACCTCACTAACTCACAAAACACGCGAATACAGAATTTATATAATAAACTTAATTTGCATAATCACGTTTTCTTATTTTCGGTGACAGTTGGTTGAAATAATTCTTTCCCTTAAAGAACCCCAAGGAGTTAGTTAAGAGACCGCGTATAGATCCGTCACAATCTCCATCACCTGACCTTGATTCAGGGTTACAAGTCAGTAACAGCTTTTTACTAAACCCATAATACTAACGGTTCCAAATTTATTTAATTATGCATGATATATGAAAATGTATATTAAATTATCAATTTTTGTTTCATATTAATGATATGTTTGCTTTTGATTCGAACACTTCAATAAGCTTTGTTTGATAACTTAAAAAGCTTATAAGGAGAGCTTTAATTATACAGGGTGTTGCCGAATTCGACAGACCGAGGGGTGATAGTAGGCAGCATGAGGACGATAAATCACCATAGCACATGGAATCGCAAGCCATGTTAAGTGAAATTCGCGATAACAGTGGTCGTCGTGAGGACGACGAGCCAGACGAGGGGATGGCCTAAGGAATGTGGGGATTTGGAGCGCCATGGTTAGGTTGAAGAAACCTGCGCGTATGCAAATTTCCCACTTCTCCCGGAATTGCTGCAGGTAGTACCGGCTACTGTCATCACCTCCTAGATATACAGAAGGCCTGGTGACTCCAACGTGATAGGCTTGTAAAGTCACACATAGTAGGGATAGAAAACCTGCTTGAATTCAAGTTAGACGCCATTTGGTGCTTGTCTCTGTGCGGATACCTGCTTGTTCGCTTTTTTTATTATAGATTTTCAATTTCTTTTTAAAAATTCTGACAAAAATGGTCTACACATGCGTTGTACCGAATTGCAATAGCAATTATAAAGGTACTGAAAAATTGCAAATGTTCGCATTCCCCAAAGAGGACTCCCTTCGAAAAAAATGGATCCATGCTATATCAAGAAAAGATTTTGCTCCATCAAAGTATTTAAAGGTAAGTTATTTAACTTTATTCTATTTATGGAAACTGTAAAAATATCTTAATTTTAAAAGTCTACTTATAACTTTAATAGGTTGTTCGATAAGACATTTGAAAATGTACTCATTTCTTTTTCTTCATGTGAGATTCTTAACATGATAATTACATTGGTAATTCATTTTTATATATCTATAATGAGAAAAGCGTATTGTTTATCAAATAAATATTTTGTAGCCCTAAAAAAATTTGTGTTTAAAAATGAGCCCAATCAAGTTTTGTTAATGAGACAAAAACTGTGTAGTATTTTTGCTATTGATGGGTGGCTTGGAGGCTGGAAGGCTTAGATGCTGATCGGGTTTGAAGATGACCCCCAAGACACATGTAATTTGTGTATTTCCCTTGTTTATTGTTGACAGGATGTTGTCGGATTCCTAAGTCGGGAGTCCCGGCGCACGGTCATGAGAGTTGAATGGACTCATAAATTTGGAGAGGAGTCGCGAAATTTGTAACTTTGCGCTTGGTTCCTGACCAATGACTAGGCGAGACCAAAGGGCTTGCGGATGCAAAAAGGGGTAATTTGCCCTCACTTAAAAGCAGGAGCCGAGACATTTCTCGGCAGATTTAGCGACGATCAGAAGGCAAACATTCTGGCATTAACACTCAAAAATAACTTTATTGAAAATAATAGACCTGGAAACCAAAGCCATCCAATCGATCAAGATATTACTAACACTTTAGAAAACTTTTTCTCTGACCCCCCTTCCAATCCCATCACACCTACTAATCCAGATGAAATCCTTGAATATATTAAAAAATTACCTAAAAACAAAGCACCAGGCAAGGATAACAACACTAATAAAATGATTAAAAATTTCCCCACTTAAGCAATTCTTATATTAACATACTTAACAGGGCCGATCCTAGGGTGTCGGCCGCCCGCGTGCGAAGATCTAAAGTGCCGCCCTTCTAGAGAATTTTTCAGATTTTGACTAATACTTAAATTTAATACTTATATATTGAGGTAAAAATTTATCTACCTGTTTATCAGAGTAAAAATTAAAACATTAATATAAAAAGGCGAAAATTTGAAGTGCAAAACTTTATTTTTTTTTGTCAGCTAATGGGTTATGATCGTGACAAAATACTTTAACAAAATATTAATAAATATTACCTTTGAAATAAAAATAGACATTTTACTATTAAAATAGCAAAACAACAGTGTTTACTCAAAAAATATAATCTAAAAGAAAATGTTCTAAAGCATAAATATCGTGAAACGAAACGAAAAGTATATAAATCAGTCCTTTACAAAGACTACTTATTAATAAAAAAGCTAACTTTTCTGTGGATTTTGGAAAATCAAATTTGTGAATAATTTTGGTGAAATCAATTTTTTCTGAGATGTCGTATTCAACGAAGAATGTGTCCATATCTGAAAGCCTTTCTCGTGTTCCTAAAAAATTCTAAAATATATACCTTACTGCTCACTCATTTAATAAAAAAAACTTTGTTTGTTGTTTGTGACTAATATCTGATGTAGGTAATAAGAATTTTAGTGTAATATTTTGCTTTTTTGACAATGCGTGTTATCTCTTTACAAATAGGGCCGTGGCAGCCTAGTGACCAAGGTAACGAACTTTCGGCAGGCATATCATGAGTTCGAGCCCAGTGCCAATGAAGACCCTTCGTGTAGGGGAGCGATGCGCATTAAATATGTCAAGAGATCAAACGTCCTCACGTTGGAGTAGTGTGGTAGTTTGGAGAGGGGTGCCAGTCCTTGTCACTAGACCATGGTTCAAAATTACGAGGCCCATCACTAAACACCCTTGTGTAGCTGAACAGTGTGACGTTAATACTTACTCGTTACGAATAGACTCGGCTAAAATAGTAATTATTTCATTTTGGAAATGTTGCCCTAAGTAGTGTGGAATACGCGTTTTGTTACTTTCGCATTTACTGACATTATTAAGGAGTTCTGAAATAACTGGATCAAATTTGGCCGGTATCTAAACTGTCTTTAAAAAATTACCATTATCTGAACTTCGTACTAGTTCCTCTGAATGCCAAATTTTGACTGGCTAAAAACTGTACTTCAGCAATCATTCTTTCAATGATGGCGCACCATCTCTTTTTCTCTCGATTGTATACATTTTGTTGTTCCGCGTCAATGGTTCAATTTTATTCCAGCCTTGTCTTTAATTCGTACCTCGATCTGATACAGTTTACGTGTTTTAGAGTATTTTCACATGGTTATATTAGTAAAAAAAAATACATCGTACTTTTCATTCCAATAAAATTCTGTCTTTTAGCTTCCTCAAAAAATGTCAATTCGGGATATTTTCGATAACATTTAAATAACAAATGTGCAATCTTATTTGAAAATAAATTGATAATAATTCTACCCAATTTATATGGCTTTGAATTAAAAAAGAAAGTAAACATTGAAATAACTAACCTATTATTGACCTAATTCCCAAATTTTAAATATTCCGAAAGAATTTTTAAGAAATGCATTTTTGATACTTCTATCAGCAATAACACAATTACTTTTAGAATATATTTATAATTTCAACATAATATTACTAAATTTCTCTTGATGTGTAAAAAAAAAAAGAGAGAGAGACAGAGAAACCATTTAAAATCACATGTGTTATATTGACTTGTTGTTGTTGTTTGTTTCATGCTGGTGTACATATGAAAGACGAGAGATAGATAAACAGAAACATACAGTACGATCACACAGAAGAATATAGATTTTTTACTACACAAACGATGATCCAGCATAAACAGAAGGGGTGCGCTGCTTTCAACATTCGAGACGGGAATCCATTACAGGCGAAAATCAGACTTCTTTTCCGGGAAAATTCATCCATGCCTTATTCGGGATTCGAACCCGAGCCCGAGCCCACTCGGTTACAAGCCGAGGGACATATCCACCATACTGGCTGGGTGGCTTATATTGACTTAACACAAGATTATTCAGATAAAAAAATAAAAATTTACAATAAACAAGACAAATAAATCACAATTTTTAAATAGTGGGAACAGTAATGAAGGATGTACATGTCTCATTCTGGAAGTAGAACCTGTCTCATGAAAAAAAATTTATCATCTGTAAAGGATTTCCCCTGAAATCCATTAATGATTTGAAATCAGATTGAACACCAGTCATAATCAAAACAAAAATATAATTTATTAATCCTTTTATAGTCTCACTAATCCAAGGAAGGAAATGTACATATATAAAGTATTGGAGCCAAAGCGAGGAAGATGAGATATTAAATATTTAATTATAAGTAGAGTCACACTTACGTTTGGAAATAATTGTAACTCCTATCTGAAATAATCGACTTCTAGTCGATTTGATTCTAATTCTAATATCTTACTGACTGAATCATCAAATGTCAATTTTAAATATTAATTAATTAATCGAAGAGTCGCTCTCGTCTAGCTTTCAATTACTTTACGTTAATCACAAACTTCTATTATCTAACTCTTAACATCTTTCTCTTTCTCGGACCTAAAAGTTAAGGCTTAAATATACGACACGATTCAATCGCATCTTCATCGGTAGAAAGTTTTCAATTGAATAATATTTAAAATAATAGAATTTCCCCAATAGGATTAGTGATAGGTACGTGAATAGATCCCTTAGACTTCAATTAATATTATTTCGATTAGATTTAATCAAAAGATGAAATTTTACACACACACACAAACCATGTACTCTTAACTATAGCTATGGATATGTAAATATAAAATAATTTCATTGACATTAAAATTAGCTAGTTTTCTTTTAACTCGGTAATCCTTTCAGTTAAAATCGTTATGCACTTATCGAATTTATTTATTACATAAATGTATACACATATATTAACAAAAGAGATTTTTTAAACTAAATATATATTATTTTTATAGTCCTTTTTTTCATGAAGGCAAATACAATAAAATATTCCTTAATACTTTATCTTAATAGGGTAAAAATATAATAGTACCTTCAGTGGCCTAATCGAGAATATTAAGGCCCCCCGGCAAGATCAGGTTTTGGGACCAAAATGTACTTGGCGTCAGTTAGGCTTTGCCCCCCCCCCCCGCAATGCGGGGGTGTATGTTACACCATTACCTTCCAATAAGGAACCTTGTGTTTGACACAATCTGTCTTAGAGCCAGAAATTTAAATCCACCAGACAAAACATTGGATATCTTATCGTTTGATGCTAAACAAATTAATTTAATTAGAAATTCAAGCAGTATTAATGTTTAAATAAATGATATACAAATAAATGCCTTAGTCACAGGTTTTTTAAAATTTGAAGGTCATGAAAAATGAAAATTCTTATTAGAAAAAGTTTAATTACTAAATAGTTGTTTGAAATGAGCAATAAAATATTGTACTTACAGAAATTTATTGAAAATATTCCGTTGTACGGATCTTTTTGACAATTTGTGCATTGTGTCAACCTAAGCTAGCATTTTTATTTCTCATGTAAACCCAAAGAAAAAGCACCTACGCGAGTTGCAATCGCTTTATTTCATATTCTGTTTTGTCTCTAAATCGAAGCGTGGAACAGACAATATTGCAATTTTTTATTCCTCTGTTAAATTACATTGATTTATCAGGACAGCTTTATATTTCATTTATTTAAAGAAAAACACAAACTTTTGTCTTTGAAATCTTAAAATTTTACAAAAAGAAATAAGAAACTTTTTTTCAGTGTCACTTAAGTAGAATGTCCTCTTAAATGAGAGGTAAATACATGTGGGAATCTAACCGAAATCTTCCGAAAAAGTTAGATTCTTCAGATGGCGGGATTTTTATTTGGCAGAGTGTGTGTCTAGGGGTTTTTTAGGATGCACGGGTTATAACTTTTAGAAATAAATTAGACAATATAGATTAAAGAAACTAAATAATTTATTATGAACTATAGGAGAGTATTTACACGGGGAATATTATACAGAAAGGAAATTAAGACATGCAATCATTTAAAAGTACAGTAACATTAATATAGGAAAGATAGATAATTCCTTTTAGGAGGACGTTAACGATTAAATGAAACTCATTATTGGATGCGTAGGTGACTTACCGCCAGTTGTGGTGAAGAAACGCGGACGCGCTGATAAGATGTTTACTACTCTGTAGTTAGAGGGCCTCTGACGAAACCAAAACAAGTCAGCTTTTTAATAAGCTCGCTAGATGGCGTTGCTATGGAATGTTTTTTGAATTAACATTGCCGTCCTCTGCAAAGGGATGATCTAACCTTTTACAAAAAAAAAGAGAAAGTTCTATAAGATATCCTACATACATAAGGTCCCTATTCAAAGAGACCAGTAGCAACATTAATTGCGCCTTATTCGGAGAGGTGTACCTTACAGGAGGAATTTGTATGTCCCATTAAGTTTTAAAAAATACATATTAATTCGAAATTATAAAACATAATTACCTGTTGCTATTTCAAACGAGCTAAATGTAAGAGATTGAATTGTGCCAATTTTAGTTGGCAAATATATCAAGTTAGAATTAGAATTCAAGAAAAAACATATCAAGTTTCATGATTTAACGTACGAATAAACGAACGCACACCAGCCTCGAATCATTCAAGAGACAACACATAAGAAAACTGACGCTTTAACTTACACAGTACAGAATAAGAAAATAATATACATGAAATGAAATACTAGATTCTCATTGCTGGGTACAAATATATAACTGGAAATTGCAAAAAAGATAAATCAAATACATATTTAAAAATAAATTCTGTCAAAAAGCCAGTCAGATGGGCATGTAAATTAAGTAATTTTTTTAGAGATGTATTTATAAATTAGAAAAGTGAACAATATCTTCTTAACAAACATAATTTTTAATTCTACATAAAAGCAGAATTTTGAAGAATTGCAATTTGCCGAACGCTGCTCTAAGCAAAATATTGTTTTGTGCACATTTGTCACCCTTGTAGTAATATCATATACAGAAGATAATCGCTTGTACCTGTGTCCCGAAGTCAGGGGCCCATATACTTGCTACAACATATCGCCACACGCAGCGTAATTTTTTATTTTTTAAGGGAGATATAGTCGTTACAAATTTTACTAGAAGTAGTCGGCATTTAAATTCAGTCTAAAATAAAATTACAGGTATTTAAATAATGTACCAGGTTCCCAAAGTATAAATAATAATATTTCAAAAAAAATATTTTCATACCCATTTTTTCGTAACAAAAAAAAGGGTATTTTTCAAATTCGGTTCAAATGCTGCCCCTAAAAATTTGCCTCGGACATGGGTCCAGTTTCCTTGGCTCTAGAGCCACCCCTGATGCTAACATAGCGACAACAGTAAACACGGTAAGGGGTTATATAAGTGGGTTAGACCATATGAAATTACTCTCCAACTAGGAGTATACATGTAAGCGGGCAGACATAGATCAGAATTAGCTTTTAATATATGATTTCTTTTATTTCTGTTTTTTTCGTGCGACGTTGTGAATCGCTTGATACACCTGTTGGATTATACGACTTCTGGTTACAATTAGGACTTAAAAAACCGCATAAAAGTAGCATTTTTTTAACATAGTACTTAAGTACCATTAAGTTCCTAAAAAATTAAATTAAATTTAGAACTTCGCTAACATTAATAATACTATGTTAATATTGAAATGTTTTTCAAACAGGCTTTGTAATGAAAATCATTTACTCAAAAGTCAAAAGAAGCTGTAAAATTTTTTTTATAACTTATACCAAATAAAACTACTAGAAACTACATTTTGATAGAGGAATAACTCACTAAAAAGGAAAACGAGCATTGTCAATATAAGCGTTGTAAACCATGGGCAAAAATCACTTCTTTCCTCTATTTTCTTTTTCTAAATTGTTAGGTTATTATTAAATTGAAAACTTTTAATTTTCCTAAATTCACATTGAATTTAAACATTATGAGATTAACCGTATTGCATATTTTCGTAAAGCAATTTTTGCAAAAATCCTTTTTAAGACGCCTTTATTAAGCATCGATCCACAGAACCGCTATAAAAAAAAACTTTTTTAATGCGGTATTGTCGGCTCCATTACGAATTTTTTCTATCAAATGAAGGGTGTTTGTAACTCGTAGACATTTATGCACAATCGGCCAACAAACTATGCACTAACATTCTAATTTTCTTAAACTATGCTGTGTTATTGGAATTTGGATTTTTCATTAACTATTCAAAATTCAGGATATTAATTCGATTTTTATTATAAGTTTGATTTTGATAAATACGTAAAAAATTTTGCTTGATTGATAGAACCATGTACGGCCTGCGGCCGCCCCTTGGCTTGGCCGCCCGCGTGCGGTGCACGCGCTGCACACCCGCTAGGATCGGCCCTGAGGACATTAATTTAGAAGATTCGTGTAATGAAAATCCTTTAGAGCCATCAGTATCGCATATTTTTAATATTACACTATCTGAAAAAGATTTTCGGGATGCTCAGCCATATCTACCTGTCTTAACATATTTAGCTGGTGTTTGTGCTAGAGCAGCACTTAAAAAATTAAAATGCGACTCTCTTGTTCCAAATCACTTGTTCTTAATACAACTTTTAAACTAAAAATTCTAACTATGATTTAATACGTAACTTAGACAGAGGAAGTTTATTGGGCCCTTCCCCAGATGTCGTTACAACGGTACTCTATAACTATATAATAGTTCAGAAACTTCTTTCTAAAGATTATGAAAATATGTTCCTAAAATAAAATAATCAACGTCAAATTGCCTCAGAAATATCGATTAGCTTGATAAATTCAAATGAATTTTTTTATATGATGAACTGTAACAATGAACATGCTTTTGAGCTAGTTTTAAAGCATATTATCCACACTTCTACAAATGTATTATTACATAACTACTGTAGGGAAAAAATGATATTAAAAAAGTTGAAACAAAGAAAAGAAAATACATACTTTATTAGCTAAATAAATTGCATTATTTTTATGTATGTAATAAGTTACATATATTTTTATGTATGCGTTATTTCTCTCTCTCTATATATATTTATTCATTTAGGTGTATATCTATGCTTTTTTTTGTATGATTTATTTTAAAAATATTTTTAACTTATTTTACGATAATTTGTTATTTGTGGGAAGTCTATTTTTTTGTTATTTTTAATGTTGCTATTGCAGAGAGTGAATTTTTGTTTATTACTGTGTATGATACCAATAAAGTTTTACAATATATTTAATTCACATTTGTAACAATGCATAATATTGAATAATTACTTTTGGCAGAAAAGTAACTGACAAACAGCTAAATAAATTGTGTAATCTATTTTTATGTATGTATTTATTTTCCTGTATATACCTATAATTATATTGGTATAGATTTGTTTCAAAAATAGATTTGAAATTTATTTTATAATTCTTTATGTTGTGATTGTATTTGAAACCAATAAAGTTACTGTTTTTAAATTTGTTTGTCTTTTTTTCTGTTTTAAAAACTATTTCTAATTTTATTTTCCTTTTTGTAACTATTCTGAATTACCAAATTTTTAAAAAATTACCAAAAATTTAAGGAAAGAAAAGTAACTGACAAACAGCTAAATAAATTGTGTATTCTATTTTTATGTATGTATTAATTTTCCTGTATATATCTATAATTATACTGATATAGATTTGTTTCAAAAATATATTTGAAATTTATTTTATAATTCTTTATGTTGTGATTGTATTTGATACCAATAAAGTTACTGTTTTGTGACAATGTGACACGGTGGAATTGTAACTGTGGCACTCAAAGACTTGTTGAGTGAGTGAGTGAATATTAATGTCGCACTATTTAGCTACTCGAGAACTTGGTTCAAAATTACGACAGACCTCGTTATATTGAACCATGGTCAAGTGACGTAAAGACTTGTTGAAAAATTAAAACATTTAAAAAAATATAAATAAATAACAATTCTTTTACAATTGTATTGAAATGCAGGTTGTCTCCGGCAAAAAACATCAAAATCTATTCACAGTTGCTGTCACGTCCGTAAAGTAGGGTTTGGTTCCTTGTACGGCCGCCAGATGGCGCGCTCTTCTCTCTTGGCACAGAGCCAAGTCTCTGTTAGAACTTAGTTATTCTCTAAACTATATTCTTAGTTATTCTCCAATTGCGGATTGGTAAAAATACCAATCCGCAGCCCATTGGAAAAAAAAAAAATTTATTCTCTTAGATGCAATGGCGCTAGTGCATATGGTTATACTGTAGAATGCTTCTGATTCCAATATAGTTTGGATAATAAATAGTTTAGTTACGGTCCGTCGATTGTTAATTTATTTAGTGACTTTAAGACATTTTTCAGTTGCATTATAATAGAAAATTATTAAAGAATATTCCATCATTGTTATGTGTGCTGGCTCTCCAAAAGCTCCACTCGTGCGAAGTTTTCATGGAGGGTGTGTTTTACAATATCTGGAAGAAAATGAATTGCCCAGTGAGAGCTTGCTACTCAAAAATGAAGAGTGGCTAAGGAATTTAGCTTTTCTTACCGATATTAAGGAACCTTTAAATATTTTAACTTTAAAATAACAGGGAAAAGATTGTATTTTCCCTAAATTAATGGATCATATATGTTATGTGAACAAGTCTTTGCTTTCTTTGTCTCGATTTTAGAGAAAAAAGATTAACGCAATTTTCACATCAGTGCAGGGTCTATTTACCAAAGTTAATGATATTCCGAGCTGTGTGCCAGATTTAAAATCTTACTATCCACATTACAGGATTCATTCAGTACTAGGTTTGATGATTTTCTTGATGATAAAAAATGCTGATCTCTTTATAAATCCTTTTTTAATTATTCCGCAAGACGTTAATATTTACCCACTTGAAATCCATATCAGAATTAGTGACCATAACACACTGAAAAATAAATACAAAGAATTTATTAAAACTGCAAGTGATCCAAATTATATTATTGAACTTTCGAAATTTGTATCAACTAGCAACTTTCCGAATTTACACGATTTGGCTGCCAGATATTGTTGTAAGTTTGGATCAATATATGTTTGTGAATAAATGTTTCTGTTGTGTGTAAACATACTATATACATACATAAAACCAAAATATCACTCCAAACTAATTGAAATGCCACTAAAGAAACCAAATTTTGCTTAACATCTTAAGAAACTAATTCTAATAGATGACTTGGTAAAAAAATTACAAATTCAAAAGCCACATTAAGTAAGAACCGACTGTTAAATAATTACTTAGAATCAAGTGTGTTTCAAGATGCTCATTTTTATTTTATACCTAACCTAAATGAACCTGTAAAATAATAAAACCGAAGTTTATATATCTTATTTTTATATGTATTTTTAAAGTTCTAATAGTTCAGACTTGCATAAAAATATGTATTATGCGTAAAAATCTCATAATAATGGCACGCATAACTTTTTTAAATCAGATAGTGGCCCTTCCTAAAAAGATTGGCCACCCCTGTTCTAGATGCACCGACGATATATATATATATATATATTCCTTTTAAATAATTTTTTAACAGAAAATATATTTTTAAAGATATTCCACATCTTGATACTCCCAAGGCAATTTTGATAAGAAATATTTTTAATTAAAAGTTTTAAAGTGCTTATATTAATTAACCCCATGCATTAATTTTATAAATTAGAAGTAAGTGGAGCTAAAGGGAGCATTTGATGAGAACTAGATTATTTGTGAAAGAGTAATGAATAAGATTAAAAGAAATCGAAATTTTGGTGGAACTGAAGATTCAATAGATGAGGTTGAAACAGCAAAGTTATATGAACTGCTTGTGATACGTTTGTGTGTGCATCTTAGTAGAAATAATAGAAATAGTATTCTTTACCTTTTGGGTAGAGATATTTGAATATGAAATGGATATATCCTTCGAATATTTCTGTAAGTATGAGTGGGGAGGGGAGAAAAAGAACACATACATGTGAAAAATGGTATGTAGGTTGGGGGATGGATATGGATTCCAACTTCAACGTCAAGTGACGGTCGAAGGAATTCGAACTCTCTTCCCGGGTGTTGACGAGCCAGAGAGAGAGTAAAACCAGGAGGAGATGCGGCTACATGATCCTGAAAGAGAAAGGAAATCTCTTTAACCGGGGAAGAGCTTTCATTGTGAGACTTATCAATATCCGACATCTGAAGAGGTCGTCCTTTATTCCTCTCTGCCGTATTCTTTCGAACCCACAATGGATACCATTGGAGAAATTTTCTTTTCAATTAAGCGGTGGGCTGCGCACTCCTTAGGTCCTTTTCCGGTGCTATCTGGGAAGGGAATTCCGCCTTGTTGGGATTTCAGAATGCTCTGACGACATAAGAGGCATCTTTCAATTCTCTCCAAGGATGTCGTCGCTCACTTTGTCTATTCAGATTAAATATTAAGGAATGTAGGGTAGTGGCATATCCGGACTACTAAAAAAATCGTCTTCTTCTAAACTTTAATGTAGAGAATGCGTTCAAGGTGAAAAAGGTACACGGGTTAAGGTGTGACTAAAAGATTCCAGCCCTTTTTTCTTTTTTCCTGTTTTTGGAATGAAAGAAATCATTTTAATAGCGGAACCCATGCGAACTGATTCGCCCGGATTAGATAGGGGAGAGGAATTATATTTAGATTAGAATTAGATTTCAAAAAAGGAATATAGAAAATATGTGATACCTTTATAACAGATTATGCGCGAGGGAGTATTTCTAATTGTATTTTATGATGTTGTGTAATGAAATAGTTACTGATTAACATTTTTTTTAAATCAAACAATTTTTAAGTTTTGCTCAATATTTTAAATATAAAATTATTAAAATATTTTTTCTACATTTGTAGGTAGATTTCCTTAACGTCAAATTCACAATGTACGTATGTGATGCTTCCCTGGAAAGAAAGTAGATTTATTTTCGGGCTTAATTTCGAAGGAATTAATTCACACAAAATATATGGGAAAAATTAGATGATTGGATTCGAAGAAATATTTGACTTCATAAAATTTCTTTTGTGCTTAAAATCGTTTAGAGTAGTTTTAATGATATATTTTTTCTTGGTGGTCTGCATTCTTATTTTGACTACTACTTACACAGTATTTTATTCTCTAACAGAGCGCACTCGAAAATATTTCCAGGTTTGAAAGTCCGCCCTTCTCGTATCATACCTCAAAACGCCGCCAATCATATTCTTTTGATTTTGTCGATTTGGGGAACAAAAAACAGCAAAAAATATATTATTTAATTAATAATTATAATTAGCATGAGTTAATAAAATAAATTGTTAATAACAAATACTTCATTAAATTTTATGTACGATATATATAGAATGAGTATTAATAAAAAAAAATCAAGGGCTAAGGAGGGAGGGGGTTCCGGACACTTAAATTCATTTTCTCAATTTGATTTATGTAAATATGGTTAAGAAGAGGTTAATCTCCCACCTTCTGTTTTTTATATAAGGCTCTTTTCGGGTACAATTGATAAGGTAGATTAATATAATGAGTTGAGATACATTTAGGGATACCATAAAGTTTTAATTATTACTCAGATCTAAGCAAAATGTATGGATAAGTTTTGTTTTGCATATTAATTGATTCTTAAGAGCGTAATATTAAAAATTATGACTATTAATGTGAATTCGCTTAGGTTTCAGAAAGCAGCTGTTTGAAGTAATCCGAAGTATGGAGAAGGCTCGTACAGTGTGATTGTGTTCATTCATTTAAAAAGCTACAGTGCCCGGCAAACCCATGCCGAAACGATAGCTATTTATGAAAAGGACAGCCTGTCATATGACACAGGCCACATGTCCACTGGTCCCATAGGCTACATATCCCACACAGGCGATTCAAAAAGTGGAAGATTATCACTCACTGGCGATGCTGCTGCAGTGAAGAAAATGGAGGATATTATCCTCTGATGGGGAGCAACCATCCGTAATAGTGTGAATGAGACAGATCTTAGTTTTGGCAAAGTGTGGAAAATTATTTTTAGAGAAGTGTACATATCAAAAGTGTCAATATTATGGTTTCCACAATTACTGACTTCTTTTCAAAACAAGCATGGCACAACCTGTCAAGGGAGATATTGAATCTTTTGAGCAAGTCGAAAAGGATTTTTCAATCATCTGGTAACAAAATCTTGAATCTTATCAATATGATCTCCAGAGATCAAAGAAACGAGCAATAATAGAAAGCACAGAGACTCATATCCCACCCCCCAAAGAATTCTAAGGTGCAGAATTCTGCAGGGAATATTACAGCCTTAAAAAGTTAAGACCATAACTAATGTCTGTTACTGCACATTGCTCGACAAATTGCATGATGCTCTACTCAAGAAACATCGTGGCATGATCAAAAAAATTGTCCGTCTTTTTGCCGATAATATACACTCGTATCCAAAAGTTAAGCATAAATCGTAAAATGCGAAAAACATGGAGTAAATATTCGTAAAATTATTCCAAATTTCTTGCGGATATTAATTGGGTGAAGAAGAAACATTGGGTTTATGCAAAGCTTTCAGTCGACTACGTCCTGCGCGAAACACCGGCGCATGTCGGAACGCGGAGAAACCGATTCACGCAGCATAGGCAGTTCAGACAAGTTTCGTGCAACTGCTGTGCGAAGGAACGTTGTTAACCATCAAACAAGGTGAATGATGGCACAAAGACGCCAATTGGAAGTGTTTACGAAAGGAAGAATCGTTGGAATGCTGGAATCCTCACGATCACAAACTGAAATGTCTCGAATTCAGATTGTGGACCAGTCTGTGATCTCAAGACTGTGGCAGAGGTTTCAAAGAACGGGAGATGTTACCCGACAACCAGTATCAGGTCGACCAAGAATCACAACCCTCGCCAAGACCGATATCTGGTAATAAGTGCGCGGCATCAGAGGGGCAGTACTGCCACAGCACTGGGTTCAGCGCTCACAGTCGCCACAGGAATACGAATTTAGAAACAAACTGTTTACAGGAGACTCAATCATGCTGGCCTGTATGCCAGAAGACCAGCAGTTTGCATTCCCCTCAAGTCTACGCATAAACGCGCTCGTTTGAACAGGAGTTTGAAACATCAACATTGGAGTGTGGGAGAGTGGGCCAATGTGATGTTCAGTGACGAGTCCCGGTTTAGTCTGAGTAGTGATTCTCGGTGGGTAACGATATGGAGAGAACGTGGAACACGTTTTGAACCAAGAAACATAACGGAAAGACATCATTTTCCATCAAGGGGAGTAATGGTATGGGCAGGCATCATGATGGACGGTCGCACAGACCTCCATTTCTTTGACACGGGGTCTGTGACTGCTCAAAGATACAGAGACGAAGTTCTTGAGCCTTATGTTCGCTTGTTTCGAGGTGCTGTTGGTCCTGACTTCGTATTCATTGATGATAATGCGCCACGTCCCCGAGCGGTGCTGATTGATGACTTCCTTGAAACGGAAAACATCCAGCGCATGTCGTGGCCTGCGAACTCCCCTGATTTAAATCCTATCGAGCATGTATGTGATATGCTCGGGAGACAAATTGCAGCTCTTTCGCACCCACCAAGCTCCGTTACAGAACTGAAGAGAACTCTCCAAGAAGCTTGGAACCATTTGAGCGCACAACTCATTCATCATCTCATAGCAAGTATGGTAAATTGCTGTGCAGCGTGCCTAGCTGTCAGAGGTGTCCACACGCCTTATTAAACTGCAGCATCAGTAATTTATTTAATGTTTTCTTTCATTTTTTCTTTAAAGTGTGAATCCTTGCTATGTTCAGTTTTCTTTCAAACTGCTACTTTGGATAATAAAATTAATCATTAACATTCTTTTGATTTGCTTCCTTATTTTATAACCATTTTACATTCGCATATCACGTTTCCCACCATTCTGATTTACAGTTCCTTCTTTATTCACATAATTATCAATTATGCTTTTTTGGACACCAGTGTACCTGCTCACTCATCTCGAAGTGACAAATCAAAGCAATATGGCTTTGAAATTGTGCCAAATCCTCTCTGTTCAACCGACCTCTCTCCTAAACAAATTTTCTTTATTTCCAGATTGAGTGAGATTTATATTACTGTCGCACTATAAAGCTGCACGAGAGTTATTGGCGGCGGATCTCGTAATACGACTCCGCAAACTTGACTACACGAATCCGTAGCCTTGACTGCTACTACTGCGGGAAATGAGAGTGGCTGCTACTGCACAGCCATTCTTATTTCCAGAACTCAAGAAACTATCACGGTGGTGGAGATTCGATAACACAATTGACGACATTCAAGAAGTAAAATATTGATTTTTGAAGCAAATTGTTGAGAGAGAGAGTTTTACAATGACAGCATGCCAAAGATTAAAAACGCTGTGCGAAATGCATAACTCTGAATGACTACGCTGTCTTAGAATAACAAATAAAAACTTAATTTCTATCATGATTGTTTTTAATAATAATTGAAAATTTATGATACCCCATTCTGTATATATATGTGTGTGTGCACGCTTATGAATGTCTTTTTACGAACAAATCTTATAACAAAATATATAAATTCTACTGATGTAATACATAAATATATATCCAGTTCCTTCCTCAGTGGCTCAACAGCCCAGAATGGGCCTTGGCCTTCTCAAGAAGCCTTTTCCAGGCCAGCCTTTTTCCTGCTAGTGTTCTCCAATTCTTAGTGCTCAAAACTAGGACATCTTTTTCTAGGACATCAATCCATCTAAGATTTGGCCTGCCCTTTCTTCGTGTGCCAATTGGTTGGGCTTTGGAAGACTTTTTTAGTGGTGCGGTCTTCGTCCATTCTGACAACGTGACCTGCCCATTTAATTCGTTGTATTTTGATGATGTTAACAATGTCAGATTCTCTTTATATGATTGATAGAGCTCGAAATTTGATCTTCTTCGCCACGTTCCATTTTCCTGAATTCTTCCAAAAATAAATCTTAAAATCTTCCTTTCGTAGATACTTATCACGTTCTCATCTGTTCCAGACTTGGACCAAGTTCCACATGCATAAGTTAATACTGATCTTAAAAGATTTTGATGCAATAGAAACTTTGTTTTTCTCTTGATTAAATTCGATTTCATATATTTTCGTATTCCATTAAGACATCTATTAGCCATAGTAATTCTCTCTTGGATTTCAGTAGTACAATCATTTCTATTGTTAATTTCCAAACCTAAATAAAAGTGAAACTGTCAACAACTTCAAAATTATACTCTTCAATTTTAAAGTGAGAATTGTTAAAACATGATTTAGTGCAGTGATTCCCAAAGTGGTCTATATGGACCCCCAGGGGTCCATGGTAATGAAAAAATAATTCGGGGGTCCATGAGGAGTAAATGGGAGTCTACGATAGCCTAAACCTGATTGTAACTTTAATTTTAATAGAAAATATAATAAAGTGTAAGCCATATTTACCTATTTAACAGCTTTATTTACTAAATTTACTGGGGTTAATTTGCAATTACAAAGTGACAGCATACATTTTATTAAAAAGGCCCATCATTTCAGTGTTTCTTGCCAGAATCAAGCTAAACGTGTATAAAACTGAACATCGTGAATTTTAACAGTTTCTCAATTTGTCGCAATCTGTCAGAAAAATGAGGTTTTAACCTATGTTCAACATTTAAATGCCCTTTACTCAGGTTTTGAAACTAGGTTTTAGACTGCTTTGACCATGGTAATATCACAATAAGTAATGAATTCATGTTGTCACATTAAAAAAAAAGAAAAAAAATGTCTCATTACAAAAGGAACTTATTTTAATAGCCCTAACGACGATCTTAAAGTGAAGTTTAGAAACGAATGTCAGTAATTTTGGCTTTAAAAAAGATATACCTGTTATTTTTTCGAATTATGGAACAGTTAAAGAAAGTTTTTAATTGCTTTTCCTAGAGAGGAGGAGTTTCAACAGGGTTGCCAATCTCCAAAATAAAAACAGAAAAAAAAAGAAAGATTGGATCCTACTAACCGAAGAGATTGAGGGTTAAACCTGAAAAGATTGATGCCAAATGTTAAAAATGTGTTATTGAAGCACTCGATTCATCCCACCCATTGAAAACATTTGTTTGTTGCTCAGTCATTTTAAGTAACAATTATTTTATATGTTAAATTAAAATGTAATTATTAATTCACATGTGTTCCTTAAGTTTTAAACACACTACTTAACTCTAGTTAGAAACGCAAAACTTTTAAAATAAGTAGTGCTATACCAGCTA
Source organism: Trichonephila clavata (assembly GCA_019973975.1). Classification (NCBI taxonomy): domain Eukaryota; kingdom Metazoa; phylum Arthropoda; class Arachnida; order Araneae; family Nephilidae; genus Trichonephila; species Trichonephila clavata. The sequence goes on from BMAO01002963.1 coordinate 75,126, forward strand.
TCAAAAACATTTAAGTTGATAAATTTGCAAAAATTTAATATTCGGTAAGTAGGGGTAAGTACTGCACAAAACCGAAAAACACGGGAAGGGGTCTATGAGACAAAAAAATTTGGGAACCTATGATTTAGTGCAAGGAATGCATTTAGTCTTATTTTCATTGATTTTCAGTCCCATCCTGAGGGCTTCTTTCTCTAAAGATAAGAAGGTTTGTCTTAGTGGGGTGGGTGTTCGAGCAATAATATCACTGTCATCAGCGAAAGCCAACAACTGTATTGGTTTATTAAAGATATTTCCTCTGGTATTGATATTGGAATCTCTTACCACTTTTTCTAATGCTAGATTAAAGAGAAGACACGCTAGTGCGTCTCCCTATCGAACGCCATTTTTTATTTCCAATGGGTCCGAAAGATCATTCTGCACTTTGACCATGATCTTTGCTTCGCTTAATGTGTTTGACTTATCAGCCTTAATAACTTATCAGGGATTTTAAACTCTTTCATGGCTGCAATAAGAGCCTTTCTGTTGATGCTATCGTAAGCGGTTTTAAAATCAATAAAGAGGCGTATCAATTCCAAATTCTCTTGTTTTCTCCAAAATTTGACGGATGTTGAATATCTGCTCTACAGTGGATCTTCCTTTCCGAAATTCATTTTAGTAGTCTCCAACTGTATTTTCCACTAATATACCCAATTATCAATATTAATATTTTAAGAAAACATTTAAATACGATAAAAATAGCCAGGTTTATTTTTAACTGCAACAAAATTAATGATTTACAAAATAACAAAGTTCGTAATTGTCATAATTATCCTGAATTTTGTATAAATAAACTTCATAAACACATTATTACATATAACTTACATATTGAAAAAGACAAATTTCTTAGAGAAATTATGAATAAAAATACAAATTTTAGATTAATTTTTTCTAATAATAATTTTGCTACTATAGCCCAAATTTCTAAAACTGAAAATTGTACTACAAAAATTGTTTCTTATGTTTTCAATGAATTTATATGTAAATCCGCCATTTTAACAAGAGACTGGCCACAAGGTCAACGGTAAAACGTTCTATCGACATTCAAAACCTACTTGTAATGTATATCAATTGCAGTAATGGCTGAAAAACAATCTCTTCTCTACGTATTGCTCAGAAATTCTATTAACAACAAAACGACTTTCTTCTCTAGGAAGGGAGTATGCAACATCCGCAAGTTGCAAACAAAGGACAGGAATATAAAAAAAAAACTCTTAACGACTGGCCGAAAGAGGGATTCCTTTTCATCCCAGTCGTTTAACGGTGAGCAGTACGACAGCTGACAGACAGGTTGGTGGTTCTCTTGCCAAGGTCAACTACTTATCGCCGAAGATCTGTGCAAGGTAATAATATATTCTCTCTCTCTCTCTCTCTCTCTCTATATATATATATATATATATATATATATATATGTATATATTCAAAATTTCTCTACAAGAGAGAGATGAATTACATGATTAATATTTAAAAGAATATCAATTGCTAGATAACAAAACAACAGAATTTAGAAGGAGATATGAAAGATTGAAATTACAGAGTAAAATATAAAAGAATGGATGCTTCAGTATTATCAACATTGCTGACTTAGGACAGCTTGTATACATAAAATTTTCTTTAAAAAAATCCTTCTGTATAAAAGTGGGGTTGAACATGTTTTTTGGCCAGCCAACCTTCCCCCTTTTTTTGTTAATAATACCAAGCAAATACCAATTGGAAATACCAATATATATAGTTGAAGTTTTAGTTAATTCCATTGGTATGGGAGTCATGATAGAGTTTCTTAAAGCAATACACGTGCAGTTATCAGCGTTATAACATCAGAAGGTTTGTCATGGTATGAATATGTGTTGAATGCGAGAGTTCAGTGTCAATTCAACTTGAAAAGGAGGAGGAAGGCCACATTTCTAGACTCTACCTGCTTGTGAAAGTAAAATTGTACGCTCATAGTGGCTACAAAAACCATTAGGGTGACTTTACACGAGTTAGAATGATCGGCAAGCTTGAAGAAGGGCTTAGTTTGACGAGTATTGTCCAAGAATTTGAAACAGATAAAAGTGTAATTTCAAGAACAGAGAACGCCTTCCATATGATCCATGCAACTGTAAGAAAGTTTGGTGGTGGTTGGCAGAAGAAAATAACGGCATGCGATCACCGGTATATTGATTTTTAGGCGAAAACAGACCGAAACCAGACACTGAGCAACATTGCTCAGCATCTGTGTACCGAAACCGAAAGACAGGCATCAAGGTTTGAAGTGGACAGGCATCTGCATAAAAGTAGCCTTTTCTCCCGCCATCCTGAACGCTGACTACCATCACAAGCAACCCATCGGAGCCATCATTTACAGTGGTGCCCAGAACACTTGCATCTCATCAATGTGGAATCACGTTCTGTTTACTGATGAGAGTCGTCGCAGTCTGAGCAACAATTCTCAGAACTAGTTGATATGGACTGAGGTAGGAACACGGTTTTATTCCACTAACATTAGGGAAAGAGACCACTAGGGAGATCTTGAAATGTTTGTGTGTAGAGACATTATGTTGAATGAATGAATGGAGCTCCATATTTTCGACAACGATACACTCATCAGAAATCGTTACTGTGATGTAACTATCCCCCAACATATGTGCTTGAGGTCCGTCACCAAAAGCTCTCGTGTAGCTGAACAGTGCGAAGTTAATATTCACTCAATCACCCAACACATGTGCCTGAAACAATATGGAACTGAAACAGACTTTAGTTTTGTGGCCGATAATTCACATCCATACAGGACCTCTGCTGTTGAGGAGCTTCTAGAAAATGGGGATATCTGCAGAATGGATTGGCAAGCGTTGAACAGACGCCTAGCAATAAGATCGCATTAATCGGAGAACATCAGACAGCTGGAAAAGAGGCTCCTTGAAGAATGACAACTCTTTTCTCAAGAACTGCTCGCGATGATTTGATATTCATGCGGTATCATACAACCGTTACATTTAGAGAACGTCATATCCCTTAACGAGGGACTTTGGTTTGCTGTTCTTCCTCATGGCTAGACAGTGTTTTTACTGACGCCATTCTGTCAATAAAATCCTTTCTGCTTTGTATTTCCGCATACAATACATTTTTTTTTGTTATTATGCTTTCATGAACCTTTAAGAGCTCCATATGCCTCTGCAGTGTGAATTTCATGTTATCCAGTTAATATTTTTTGGAATCAATACACAATCTGAAAATTTGTTTAAGTTTTACATCCTATGTGCATTTGAACCATCGCCAATATATGTTGATGAGTACACATAAGTTCTGCTGAATACTGGCATTGAGCTGGTATCTACTGTTTTAAACAACTGTATTTTATTTTAATGTTCTAAAATTAAATTAAAATTCCCAAAGAGTTGAATTTTCTTAAAAATCTCTAAAAATTAAAAATTAAATTATAAGTCTTAATGAAACTTTGCAAAACAAAAAGTCAGAGAGAAACCTTTTTCTTTAAGTAAAATAATTATAATTATAAATGTTTGGTTTATTTTTAATATTTATTTGAACGGATAAAAATTGCTAGGAATATAAATCACTTGTAGATGGTTAATTATTCAGACAGCTTATTTTCCTGTAGAAAGATGTACAGAGAATTTTTTAAGAAATTAGAAATAATGTGTTTATACAAATAAATATTATTATTTCTATTATGTATAAGGTATTCTTTTGAATTCCTTATCATCCGGTTAATTTTATTCAGAATTATAGCCCAATCCGAAAAAATGCATAAGTTTAGCACACTAATGTATATACAAGATGTTTCAGAAATGTATCTAACAAAAATGTAAAGAAAATGGAATAAGCATATTACAGACAGACCGTAGTAAACAGATTAAGTATAAAAATGTGGGTACAGAAATGTGCGAGTAAGGGGTGCTCCAACGTAAATTATTAAGGCGAGATCAATGAAAACAGTCAGGTAGTCAGAGGGAATAAACATTCTAATAATCACACTTCTTACAATAGCTGCTCGTAAGAGTGACCCCGATTGAAGTATAAGATTCACAGCAGTGGTACATGGATTGGCATTCATTAGCAAAAGTACATGGTGTGTGACGCCCATTTCTAGCAACAACTGACATTTTGACCAACAGATATTCATTAGACTCGATGGGATTTTACAAGTAGTAGACTATGCTCTATATGTGGCCCCAGAAGAAGAAAACAAGCATGCCACATTTGTGGAGTGTGGTGACCACATAACTTGCTTACATTCTACAATAAGAAAATCAAATCAATAGCAAAATTTATAGATTTGATTGCTTGATTGATAAAATTTCTCGCTAAATTTTTAGTACAGTGTTCTCCAATAATTGAATTTCTTAATGGACATGACTAAGCCCTTTAGAAATGATCCCTGGGAACGCATCCAGAGAAATTCGTTCTTCCCTTTTTCGGAAAGCCTCGCATCCCCCCAAAAGGAAGAGAACCCCAGGTGCTCGTCAGTCCTCTATCTAGTCGTACACTCTGCTCACTTCTCTGCATACACAACATCTCCTATTGCATAGAGATTACTGCTTCAAATATTTAACTATATTGACAATGGGACTGAAAAATTGTATAAGACGGAATCAATAATGGCATTTTTTCCTTTTTAAGCATTTATTTAATTCAAGGGAATTGCTAGATATGAACATCGTAGAAAAGTAATTGGCAAAAAACATCGAGAAACAGAAAAAATCCCTTTCAATTCTGTATTATTGATCATGGTCGTGAATTCGTGGCCAGCATTGTGAAGTCCTGGGGTCTCTGAAGACATATCGTGTTGAGGGTTTAATGCACGTTAAATTTATCGAGTCGAAATTCTCACGTTGACGTGGTGAGGAAGTTTGGAGAGTAGGGGGTTTACTTATGTGCTATCCTTATCACTTCATAAGAATTGAAAATTTGCGAGGTTCGGTCACTAATAGCCTTTGTGCAGCTTAAAAATGAGGCGTTAACAAAAACCTAATGCAGTAGGTAGCCTCAGCTTATATTTTCCTCAGAAATGAGGGAGGGGGGGGGTAGTAGCACAGTGTTTTATAGGACGTGTGAGAATGCATGTTTCAATGTAACGAGCTTTCACTCTTTCGATAATGCACTTAATCATACCTTTCACTGAATTTCTAAAATTTTTATATTAATTATCATAAAAATTACCAACCCAAAGCAGTTTGGGGGGGGGCGTTCTAACCAATTGGCAATCAAATTGCGAGTTTGTGTAATAGTTAAGACGAGGTTTCGAGTTTTGATTCCACCAAAAATTCCTCCTACGGAATTATTGGGGGTGTTTGTTATACCACAATAAATGGGATGATAACTCTTCACTCTATTAAATAAGGAAATTAGAAGAATAAGATACACGCGTCCCAAACCTGAGACTCTTCATCAATAGCCCTCGAATATAACTTTAGAAACACAGTGATATTAATTTAAAAGCCAAACATCTGAAACCTCAGTATGTAGAATAATAATAAAAGCCAGCATCTGTCTGAGGTAAGCAAAATATATAATTATAATTAGAGGAAAGAAGATGATAAAATTGAAAAAAATAGCTGAACTTAGATCTACACTCAAAATAGGGGGAGGGGGAGGGACTGTACATTAAATGTAAATAGACTCCAAGGTTCTAATGCAATAAAGCTGTCTGGAGAATGACTTTCGAGACAACCGTCCAATCCGGGTTCTTGCTCAATTATCGCTTGGCAGGGGCTTAGAACTGCAGAGCCTGCTACCAACAAGCTTATTTACAAATTTTTTCTTCACAATTTCTGGCTGATGGGAATAGGGGGCTCCTTAATTAAAATCGAACAAACTAAATCTACTAGTAATTAATGTTATTTCTGTAAAAAATATTTATGTAATTTTTTTTTAAAAATACGCATTTATCTTTGAAAACTTTTTTGGGATAAAAAAAAAATGCTAACTGTGAATTCCTTTGAACTACATACATTTATGTCGAGTTCTTTAAATTTCAGATAAAAATATAAGATGTAAATATGCAAGTATCACTAAATATAACGACATACGATTTAAATTTTTACACTAACATTATATTCTTTGGTGTTTAAAAATAATTAATTTGAGTCAATTAAGTGACTATATTAAAACTATAACAGTCTCCTAATATTTGTAATTTATTAAAAAATGATGTAATAAACATAATATTGATATCAATTGATCATGATTGTGCAAAACTATATAAAAATCATATTTTATTTTAACCTTTTCATGTATATGCAAATTGAGAAATCAATGTCACAATTTAAATAAACAGTAAAACAAAGTCTTCTGTGTATTTATTGTTTTTTTAGTCATAATAATAAATTTTCCTCCTCTTGTTTAAATTTTAAATTCATAGGTAGATTAGAAGCAATGCTTACATCCTTCTTCATGCAATGGTATCTCTTTTGAACAACAGATGGCGCCCCTATTCCAATAAATTTCATTAAGTATTATATTCCATAGGAATATGCTCTAATGTAATTAAACTTGTATCTATTAAACTGCCACCAAAGCAAATAATAGGGGAAAAAATGAAGAAATTTTCATTAATTTAGTAAAAAAAAATTTTCCATTGGAATGTTATTGATTTTTATTCTTACATTAATTCCGATAAATTTGAGAAAAGTAATAGCTAAGAAAATACTGAATTATTTATAAAATAAATAAGAGAAAATTTTATATTTTTTTCTTCATATAAATAAAATATTTTAGTGTTTCGTAAAATATTTTGCTTAAAATGATATAAATATCGGTTCTTATAGCAATTAATCAATTGTGAAAAGAATTTTTTGATATATTAATTGATAAATTTAACTTATTATTTACATTAATTTTTTATCCTAACATTGAAAAAAAATGCGTACCAACAAATGGGAATTCTTTTTAAAGCTTAGAGTGTTTAGAACAAACTTAGAGTATTCATGCAAATAAAATTTTGGAAGTAGAATGTTTTTAAGTTCAAAACTTCTTTCTCGATGTCAAGTGAAAATATTCAGAGAATCTTCTTAGTAAATGTCAATTTTCTTAACTTGAAGATGACTTAATGTCAAACTTAAGCTTGAAAGAGAACCAGATGTGTGTAATACTGCACTTGAATAACTGCATCAATAGAAAATGACGTACGGAAACATATCCATTATTTCTTACTAGGAATTTTCAACTGAATCCTGGTAACTGTGGGTATTTTTTAGCCTTTAATAAAAAAAAAGCTCTTGAATATTGAAAGAAAGAAACAAAACAAATAAAAATAAAGAAATAAATTTAATTCAGATTGAAAATTAACTTATCTTAAAAATTCTTACTGAGAAGTTAACATTAAAGTTTTAATCACTGTCTCATTTAAATGCTATTATATTTTAAAATAAAAATGTATACTTTAAAAAAAAAATTGAAGAATAGAGTTTGAATTTATTTAATTTGATGTAAAATGTTTAAAAAAGTATGGGATATTTAGAAACAGTGATTTGTTTCTGTGTAATTCTCGAACAATTTTTTCGGTTTAGAAACCTTAATTTAAATTGAATTTTAGAGTGAAAATTGAATACTCTGATTACATTTCTATTTATTTTTAAATAATGAATACATCATTTTCTTAAATGTAAGCGAACGAGTTAAAAAAGGATTCCGATTTCAAAGAATTTGTAGGAATCACCAACAATTAGTAGATTCACACTTTCTAAAATGATATTTTGATGAAATAATTATCTATGACACTAGTTCTGAACTTTTTACTCAGTATATACCTCTTATTTATAATTATAAAGGCTCGATTGAACTTTCTCGATAGATGTCTTTCCAACAGTCGTATAAACGCTATACAAGTTTCCTACCAATAAAAATAGTTATTACCTTAAAAATTATCTATATTTTGTTAATAAATAAGTACAGTAAAATTCCATTTTTTAAAAAAAAAAATAATTGTAGACCAATCTGGAGGATTAGAACTCGGTACCCTCTGTCTAGTGGCCCAGTAACATGGCCACTAGACAGAAGTGAACACTTTTGTCTAGTTGTATGTTACGTGCTTACGAACCCATAGATCGCGGGTTCTAATCTTCTACAAACCTTTAGGGGATTGTTGTTTGATTAAGAAGTCACAATTTAGTTTTTTAAAATCTATTTTTCGAGTGGATTTTGAGGACGTTATATTAGATTCATTCTTGACACTTTTTTGATGAATTTGTCTAGTAATCCCTTTGAAGAATAATCCCGCACCCTGTTATATGTAAAGTTTAGTAGTTATTAAACTAGGTTTATATATAGATACATTTTCTCATTCAATAACGTATACAGATCTCTCATATGGGTGGGGGTGGGGGATTAGAATCTAAAAATTACCTAGACGAAAGCGGCGAGGTGTAATCTGTGGTAATATTAAAAATCGTGTGGTCTATGGGTGGGGGTGGGGGGATTAACCTCAATACCCCACCTTTGTATACGCCACTATTTATAGCTCCTCATTTTTTCATAGATGGTATTATGAGTTTATAACAAATATCTCGAAAGAATGTTTGAGAGGTGTATGCTTACCATTTCTGTAAAATTATGGTATAAGAACGAAAAATAATTGCTTGAAGGCTGTGATATCATTTCAACACATTTAAAGTTGTTGCGACCGAAAGAAAAATGACTGAAGTTACGTAATTTCATCTAAGTTGGAAAAAATATTTATTTCCAGTCAACTCATTTTTCTGTGCAACTCTCTTAATAAAAAGTATAATTAAAATTTCTCAAATGCATTTCTTATTAGATACATAAATGAGTGCAGTCTGTTATTTTTTTAAACTATTTTCGTCATTTGGAATGATAGTATCGAGACATCTTACATGGTTCAAAAATTAGAAAGCCATTAATCTCAATTTACAAACTGAGGTATCACCTCAAGCGTTAAGCGAACCATTCTTCCAAAGAAATAAACACAAAAACCAACTGAATCAAAAAGACTTACGATCACAAACTCACAGCGGAAAAAAGCAAGAACACACTTGAAAACAGCGTGTTTACAGACTAGAAACGAGTTTAAAACACATACCTAGACAAAAAAAAAAAAAAAAAACAAAAAAAAAAAAAAAGGAAAAGAAAAGTGCAGAGTTTTAAACGCGTGTGCCACCCACGTGCCTGGCATTACTTAAATCGAGAAACTAGAAGTTAATCGCCTCGCACCTCCAAACAAAAAGAAGAGACTTCCAACTGTTAACAGATTGTTTGGAACAATGATACCAATGAGAGACACAACAAAAATTTGAAAATTACTCGAACCATGACCGTGAACTTTAAAAAAAAATAAAACTTGCAGTCAAGATCCCCTCAAATAGACATTGATGAATTAAGCAATTGTCTACACTAAGTGAACTGAATTGAGAGAAATATCAGAAAAAAGCTCTTTAGCAGGGTATTATTTAACCATTTAAGATTCGATTGAATTAAAAAATTAAATTCTGCAATTTTCATACAATACCCTGCACAGTTCATAAAATTTAATCGATTAATTTACTAGTGTTGCACAAGTCCAGTGTTCCCCAAAATTTGACCATATGTGTACCCCTTTTATAATTTTCTTAACGCTGAGTACCACTCATCAAATAAAATGGGTGCATTTTTTAAAATCTATATATATAACAACCAAAATATGTAATTTGTATCATAAATAACATTTATTTGGTAATGAGATGGAGCTTTGACTTGAACGTAGAATTAGGCATAAAATGAGAACGCAAAATCAGGCATAAACATGAGAACACAGAATTAGGCGCAGCTAAGCACGGTGCGGTGCATATCCCCACCAAACTCCGAAGCAACGCTTACCCCCCCCCCCAGACTCTTCCCGTACCCCTGAGGGTACGCGAAATGGATGAGAGCACCCATCGCAGTGTTCATCAAAGTACAAGCAGCATGCAGATGAGCAACTTAATCTTTTTTGTAATCGCCTCGTTTCGATACACCAATTCATTAGGATTATAACATAGGGAAAAAAATACAACGCGGTGTGAGATCTAGCAATCATGGCAGTCATAGAACCGGACCCACAAGTCCGACCTAGCGAGCGGGATATGGCATATCCAGCCAATCACGTACAGGGGCACAGAAGTGCGCCTCAGCCATATCATGAGCCATCATACATCATTATTTATAATTATCATTTACAGTATTTTTCTCGTAAACTATGGATAATACAGGTACAGTTTACTAGGCATTCTTTATGTACTCCCAACGAGGAATCTGGTTGTGCAGAGTTTGGGCGCTAATTTTGGGACTATATATATGTATAGACTAACATTTTGTGTGGTCATAACAAATTTTATGTTTAAAGATGTGCTGAAACAAGTATTGTTGTGGTGGAACTAAAAAAAAGAAAAAATATTGTATAGCAGAGAATCCCAAACTTTTTTTGTGTCATAGACCTCTTGTCATGTTTTTCGATTTGGGGTAGACCCCCTGCTTAATTAATATTCAATTTTTGCAAATTTATCAACTTAAATGTCTTTTTGACAGCTGGTACTACTACTTTAAATGAATTAAATTTCTAACTGTAATGAAGTATAGTGATTAAAATTTAAAAAGCATGCTAAATAAATTAAAAGTTAATTAATATATAAAATAAATGTTAAATAAAATAAATAAATGAATGATTTTAAAGGGAGGGATGAGTCTGGTACTACAATAACAAATTTTCAACATTTGGTTTTGATATTTTCAGTTTTAACCTTAAACCTCTTCTGTTAGTAATGTTAAGTTTTTCTTTTTTGTTTTTTGTTTTGGAGATTGGCAACCGCGCTGCTTTTCAGTAGGAAAAACAATTAAAAACGTTCTCACGATATTTCATAATTCGGGACAAATAATAGGTGTACCTTTTCAAAGCCAAAATTACTGATATCCGTTTCCAAACTTTAAGATCTTCGTTAGTGCTTATTACGATCAGTTCTTATTGTAATGGGGCATTTATTTTCAATGTGACCCTATGAATTCATTGCCTACTGTGGTATTACCACAGTCAAAGCATTCTCAAGCCTGATTTCAAAATCTGAATTAAAGGGATTTAAATGTTGAACGTAGGTTAAAACGCCCTAAGAGATTGTGACATTCTAAGAAAATTCGGGACCTCCGGTATTATACTTCTTTAGATTAGCTCCGGAAAGAAATGTTGAAATGGTTCTTGTTTTAATAAAATTTATGCTGTCACCTTGTAAGTGGAAATTAACCCTATTAAATTTAGTAAATATATCTGTTAAATAGGTAAAATTTAGTTTCCACTTGATTAAATTTTCTTTTAAATAAAAAGTCACGATCTAGTTTATATAATAAGAGCCACTATCATAGACCCCCATTTACACCTCATAGACCCCCAAATTCTTTTTTTGCTGACGTGTACTCCTTGCAGGTCGTTATAGATCCCTGGGGGTCTATTTAGACCACTTTGGGAATCACTGTTGTATATTATTTTTGCTTTATTGCAAACAAATAATTGTATATCATTTACCAGAAATATTTTCGCAGAATCAATAAATAAAAGGCCAGAATTGTATCAACATTGTGTAAGCGAAAGGAAGCTCGTTTTGATGCGGAGCTCCTAATTAATATTAATAAGATCAAATCTATCTAATTATGGTCTCATATATTAATATAAATTATGTGAGATACAAAGCATGTATATTCAAACTATATATCTATATCTATATATACAATATAATAATAATCCAATAATTAAAAACGGAGTTGGCGAAGTATTTTTCTTGCAGTGAAAACGAGAATTTAAAACAAGAAAAAAATAAAGCTGTCCAAAATAATCGCAATGATACACCTCACTCAGCGTTAGCCATACAATTGACTACTTGAAGTTTGCTAGGACAACAAACGTCGAATAAACCTCTACATTTAGAGGTAGTACCTATTTCCCAGTCACTGATGACCACAACAGGGACAGCTTCCTTTCGAGAATTGCCATCATTAATATGGATCGCAAAGTTACAAGACAAGAAGGATTTCATCTTATCGCGCTTATATCGATAGAAAATATAAGTAAGCAAAATATGCAAAAAAAAAAAAAAAATGCATCAATTCAAAAAAAGAAGGCAAATATTTGTTCAAATTTTGTAGAATCTGGTAAACAAAAAAATTGTTATTGCAACACGATGGTTTTGATATCCCTCTAACAAAAGTTCCTTTCAAAACTACAAAAATCAAAATAACAGAACAATTTTTGTTAATTATAACAAATCCTTTCTATGGATGAATAACAATATATTTTTAAATTCTAGGTTTGTGCATTGAACTTTGCTAGTGATTCCATATGAAAAAATCTGGAGGTTACGATGAGATAAATAAAAAAAATTATATGTCCTTTGAAGCTACATAGACTACAAAATTATGTTGTGTGATCCATATTTCCGAACTGTGAAAAATATCTTTCAATATCCGGAAATCCTATTTCAGAATGTTATGAGGAACTTTCAGAATGAAAGCTCAATCTAAGAGAGCATTGTTTCGAAAGAACTTGGGGGGGGGGGGAGCATTTATGTCCTTTTCAGAACTAGTAGAGTTCTTAAGTTTACAGAAAAAGCTTCACGATATATGGACTGTAGAATATAAATAGTATCAAATAATAGTTATTATGCTAGATACCACATTTATACTCCTGTTATCATAATGTCATCCGCTGAATTTTTGACAAAAATAATGCACTAGAGGGAAATAATTATAAATATTTTAGATAAACCTCATAAAACCATAATTATTGAGCAAAAAAAGTTGGTACATATTAATAATATTAAACACTCTTTTTCAAATAATGTCCAATGTTTTAAAAAATAGGTGGTACATATTTTGTACCACCACGCTTCAAGCCGCATGATAGTTCTGGAAACGTGATTTTTTTCTTAGAATGGAACTTTCTCACAATGGAACTTTGCACACACAACACATCCATTCTTTACGAACGGATTGCTTTTGTGCTGCAAACAGCACATCGTTTTCTCGTGGATCTGTCTGATTGGTGGGCAGAACTCTCCAGGCGTGTTTTTTTGGGCACATAAGGCTTTTTATTCCTGATCTGAACACTTCTACTGGTTGTCTGAAGCTTATTTTTTGACGATGCGAATGCGGAGAATTGAAAAAAATCTCTAGATATATCTCTTCTGAAGTCCTTCAAGCTCAACTTTGGAAGATTAATTTTCAGATAGATGGCATGTGCAGTAACTACACTGGCATCTATGAAGTATGCCGCCCATCCGGTATAGTGGTCAGTGAAGCTGACTGCGGTGCCGCAGGGACTGGGTTCGAATCCCGGAGAAGGCATGGATGTTTGTGTTGTAATCCTTTCTCTTCTGTCTGTGTTGTTTACCCCCGTGTTATACGTTCGGTGGTGCACGGGGTTTATAAATGTTAAAGAAAAAATTTTAAAAAAAAAATCTATGAAGTACCAGAAAATTATATGCCACCATTTTTTACTTTTTTTTTTATTTTTATTATTTTTAAAAAAGTTTAACTTACAACAAACCTATCTGGCACAATAATCATGTCCATTATTGCGAAAAAATAAGCGGAATGCATTTTGTATTTGTAAAGAAGATGACCCTCAATAGCGTAGTAGTACATTGTTTGGACTTTCCTATTTTCATAATAGCAATGCATATGTGAGGTACTAATCATTGTAATATTGACTTATTTAGTTACATAATATATGTTACTTACCTGATTTTTAGCAAATATTACAAAATCACTTTCACTTACACTTAAAAATACACAACACAGTCACTTCCAAAAAATACCGCTCAAAACAGACTCACAGCTGATCAAAGAATTAGCTACTACGTAAGCCCATTGCATACTATTAGCTTGTGACATCTGTTGGAAACTTGAGTAACTGCTAGGAGTTGACCTATGTGGTAGTTCAGAGAATGTACTAAATAGCATCAATTTCTGAGGTATTCAAACAAGTGGTACGTTTCAGGTACCACTACACAATAAACAAATAAGAATTAATGGTACAACATATGTACCACCAAGCAGAAAAGAGTCAATAAAAAAAAAGCTGGATTTACTAATATACTTTAGTCAAAGAGATTAACTTAGTATATACGAATCTCCTATAATTTAAGTGTTATTTTTGTAAATGAAATATATTACATGATTGTGTAAGGATTTTTGTGTGTGTGTGTGAGAGAGAGAGAATTTTTTTCCCCTCGTTGGTGTAGTTTTGCAAGCCCTAAAATAGAAGCGAATAAAGTTCATAAATTTTTTTTAAAAGTTCGAAAATATTCAAAATGCACTGAAATTTTTATAAAATGTTAAAAACTCCTTTTAAATAATATTAATGACCTAATATTAAAGAAAATTGCGAAATAAGAATGGGTTATCTCAACGTATGTGAAAACCACGATTAATAGTTTATTAACAATGCACTTCGAAGCAATGCAGCACGAGTGTTACTGGCAACGGACCTCGTAACTTTGAACTATAGAGTCAAGTGATTAAGCTCACCACTTTCCAATTGTCCACCCTATGCCCCAATGTGAAGATTTTCAGTGTTGACAGATTTAATGTCTCTCTAGACCAGAGGTGGTCAATCCGCGGCCCACCTTGAATAATTTTTCATCCCGCGAGATTCATTTCAACTTCACAAAATATTATTACTTAATGCAATATTTTTGTTTTTAGTGTAGTGTTTTGTAACAAATAAGTCACATAACTGTTTCTATTTTATCACGGGGCTTCTGTTTTTATACCTACTTAGAAGTAGGCAGTACAGCATTTCAAAAAATTTCCGATTTGAGAGGTCTGGCACAAAAGATTGCGAGCACTTTTTGGGATCAACTTACACCTGCGAATCTTTTTTGTCGATAATGAAATTTATCAAACATAAATCGCTCTCAAATTTAACTCGCAAAAACCTGCAACAACATTATTTAGGGGTGCAAGCACATGCATTGAGATCGACTTGCAAAAAATAAGTGAAAGAGTGAGAAAGAAATATTTCACTAAATAAATAAATTAAACTAAATTTGATCATAGCCTTATTATTATATTATCTATGTTTGTATACATGAAAAATAAGGAAACAATAATAATAATTCATTCTGTTTTAAGTTTTTACTCCACTAAAAGTTTGTTATAGGTCCAAATCTGATATAAAGATATATATTTTTATATACGGCCTGCGAGATTATAATGTTTTTTCGCAGAGGCCCGCAAGGTCATTTGAGCTGCTCTAGACAACGAGTCTCGTTAGCATCAAATTGATTTGAACCCACAATTTTACAGAAACGACGCCGCTACCAGTTCAGAACTATGATTATTTGGCTACCACAGCCTCAGTTTATATGAAAAACTTTCCAATGTGTGGGACATATCAGTTGAAAAATGGGATTTGCCATCAAATTATATCTTTATTATTGAGATGTATGAATTTATGTTCAATTTTAGTGTAAATTTTTTAAATATGCTTTGTTTTAAATATCACACTTGAAGCTCGAGACACAAATTTTTTATAACCTTGATATAGTTTTTAGCAAAAAAAAAACTTTGTTAAGGAACCCGAAAAGGAGTTTTATCTGCTGTTGAATATTAAAGTTTTAATTCATGCTCATTTTTCTTATCTCTCGTAATTTATCCACTTCAATAATCTTTAAACTCGCAAATTTGCACGCACTTGGCAAATAGATCTGTTATCCAATCTAATTCAAGGATGAATCGTCAAGTGATGAAAATTTTTTTTGTGTGCTTTCGTGTCAAGTAATCTGAAAGTGCGTAAAATTATATCGATGGATCTCCATTTATTTTTAACGTCTTTTCAGTAGTTTAATTATTATTATTATTTTTTTTTGCTATCGCTTTTTTTATCCTATTCTCTCTCTCTCTCTCTCTGATTTCTTGAAACATCATATTCTTTAAATACGTAAGTAAACAATTATTTTTCCATATTAAGTCACTGAAGTTGTTGTCTTCGTCACACACACAAATGTAAAAGAAACTCAACTTCACTCGAAACACATTTTCAGACAGAATAAGGTCTCAGTTTTCATGAAAGTTTACAACAAAGGTTTCCAAACTTTGTCTCATAGACCCCTTGCCATTTTTTTCGGTTTTGGGTAGACCCCTGCTTACCTAATATTGAATTTTTGCTAATTTATCAACTTAAATGACTTTTTGGCAACTGTTAAGAGCTACTACTCTAAAAGATTTAAATTTCTTACAGTAGTGAAGTATAGTGTTTAAAACTAAAGAAACACATGTTAATTCAATTAAAATTTAATTAATACATAAAATAGCTGATCAACAAACAAATGTTTTAATGAGAGAGATGAATTTGGTGCTTTAATAATAAATTTTCAACATTTTGCATCAACCTTGTCAGGTTGAACCCTAAATCTCCTGGGTTTTAATGGTATCCAGTCTTTTTTGTTTTGTTTTAGAGGTTGGTAACAGCGCTGAAACCCCTTCATTAAAAAAAGAAATTAAAAAAACTTTCTCACGATGCTCCATAATTCGGAATAAATAACAGGTATATGCTTATAAAGCCAAAATTGCTGACATGTTTTTCTAAACTTTAAGATCTCCGTTAGTGAATATTCCGATCGTTTCCTTTGTAATATGGCATTTGTTATTTTTTCAATGCGACCAAATTAATCCATTGCTTCTGCGGTAATTACCATAGTCAAAGCATTCTCAAGCCTTGTTTCAAAATCTGAATAAAGGGCATTTAAATGTTGAACGCAGGTTGAAACGTCATTTTCCATGCATATTGTCTGCAGCCAATTGAGAAACTGGGAAAAATTCGTGTCGTCTAATATTATACTTCTTTAGCTTAATTCTGGCAAGAAAAACTGAAATGATGGTCCTTGTTTTAATAAAATGTATGCTGTCATCTTGTAACTGCAAATTAACCTCATTAAATTTAGTAAGTAAATCTATTAAATGGGTAAAATCTGGTTTCCATTTGATTAAATTTTCTTTTAAAATTAAAGTCACTATCTGGTATAATGAGAGCCACTATCGTACACCTCATGGCACCTCATGAACCGCCAAATTATTTTTTCGCTGACATGGACCCCTTTCAGATCGTCATAGGTCCCTAGGGGTTGATATAGACCACTTTGGGAATCAATGGCTTACAACATTGTACCTTATATATCTGTTTAGTTTAAAAGTCTGAAAGATGTAATTTTTTATATGTACTTTTGCTCGACTTAATGAAGAGAGTAATATAACAATAAAACCTTGAAAAGACTATTTTTTCTTTCAACGAGTAAAAATACAAAATGTTCTGGAGTTATGTTTGGAGATGTCTGGACTCTTCTTAACAATTCTATTGATGACAATGCAGCCTCAGGGAGACTAAACATTTTCCACGATCTAATTTAGTAACAACATGAAGCAAACATTCATCTCTGAATTAGACATAAACAAATGCCTTTTGTAAGACCTTCAGAATAGTTTTGAGAAAAATGTATGAATCTTGAAACTTTAATTCGAAGATGCCTAAGTCGGATGATAAGACACGAAAGCCTTATCAGAAAGAAAATATTTCAATCATAAAATACCTTTTCCTCTACTTATGACCTATGCGACATACGACCATCCACATATACGACAGCAAAAAACAAATAAATAAAAAGAGCAAATAAAGAAAGCTGATTATATTGGTCAAATCAAAAGGTTCCCGGAATTGATGTAGTGTGTATTACAGAGCACATATATGTGTTTATCATATTATGTACTTATATACATTAAATCAATACACATAAAGTGAGCTTTTGTACTTTATGTACAATTTGTATTACAGTAAAACGTCGTTTATCCGAACGTTTATTACCCGGAGCGTCAAATATCCGGATCAAAGTCCGGATAAGTTTTCGAACAGTGCACTGCTCAACAGTTGTTTCGCGTGTGGCCAAAAAGTGACGGGAAGACCCTAGGTGAGGGATATTTGGGGAATTTCAGATGTGTGATTTGGTAAATATCTGTGCGGAATATTAGATCAGTTTGTTTTCAAGTGAGGGGGTGTATATGTGCTCTTTTGTTGATGTAGAAACCTGGATGGCATGCAATGCAGAAGACAATGGATTTCAAATGCTAAATGATGACAAAATTAGGACTTCCATGCAAGAAATGCCGATGATGAAACGGATGAAGACGATGACAACAACAATGATAGCAAAAATCCATCAAATGCTGACGCGTTTCTGCGTTAGAGACAGCTATGGAGTGGTACGAAGAACAATCAAAATGCTGTTCTACTCAACTGCTGCTCAAGAGAATCAGAGACCTTGCAGCGAAAACAGGAAGGTGTAGAATGGTACAGCGAAAAATAAGTGATTATTTTCCACAATAAAAGTAAAATTGCGACATTTTGCATCTATTTTGATTTCTTCAAGCACGTTTCCCGCACGTGATGATTTTCAATATTCTTATAGTGTCCCGTTTTATATACTGCATGGTCACATTCTGTTTTCGGTTATCCGAACAATCGCGTATCCGAATGGTATCCGGTCCCAATTGATTCAGATAAACGACGTTCTACTGTAAGTGTCTGAATAAAATGTGTTGAGAGAGAGAGAGAAGAGTGAGTGAGTGAATATTAAAGTCGCACTATTCAGCTTTTCACGAGGGCTTTTGGCTATGGACCTCGTAATTTTGAACCAGAGAGAGAGAAATCAATCCAACTTACGACCAATTTCATTTTCAACCTGTTTACTTCTAACAGAACTTTGTCGTAATACCCTTTTTGAGTTCGAATAGTTGTAACATATTTATTTGAGTTTATTATATTCCAGGTTTAAATTTAGAAATATTCAATAATTTTTTTTTATTTTGATGAATGAAATAAACATTCTTTTTGTATTAAATTACGGGTGACGCAATATAGAGCTGACTGCTTGCTTGAAAAAACGGAGGGATTCATACAGAAATTAGTATGAATTTAAAAAAATGCTCTATACTCCGTACTTAAGTGAAGCCAGAATATTGGAATAGTTAATATAAGAGAAAAATCTGAAAATTTTAATCTAAAAAATTATTATTGAAAATTATCTTGAAAATTATTATTTTATCTGAAAAATGGAATGAATTTCGATCCTGCTCTTTATCAATAAATAGAGACAAAGTTTTCTTTCAGATAACTTTCTTTAAAAAAAGTTTTTTTATAACTTTCCTTTGAATAACTGTATCCTAAAAAGCCAGAATCTGCCACATTTTTACTTGAGTGAAAACGAGCGAAGTAAAATTACCTAGCCAATTCAGGAAGTAGCTATTCAGAAATTTCGCGAGCTCCTTTTTTTCCCAGTGCTCTGTCTAAACTTTTCCGATATTTCCCAGGCCTCTGAAACGATTCCTCTGCTTTCGATCAGTCAAAACAGACGATTCTGTCAATCTATCAGACGCTAAAGAGAGAAAGAGTCAATACCTCCCTGAAACGTCATAGTTCACGTAACCAAAAATCGAAGAGGGGGGCCTTCCCTAAATTAACTCATAACGTGTATTATTTATCATTCAACATAATGGTTTGGCTTGAACCTTTATCATTGAAAAAAGGACCCTACTAGGGATCACAGACGGAACGAACCCCTTGAACTCCGAATAATTGCAATCTCATTCGTCAGAGCCCCAATCGTACAATGCATATAGGAATAAAAAAAAAGATAAATCTCATAAAATGCCACGAATAGCGGTCTCACACAATGCCGAGAGCGCCATCTATTGTTTTCAATCGTTCCATTGATCGTTCCAGCCGAGTAAGCAACCTGAATGGTCAGCCCCGCTTTCATTGAGATGCCTCGTACAAAGAAAGTAAGCGATAACACAGACGGCCATCCACGACAATTGAGCTTTTTGTTACGGCAATTGCCTACCCCTTTCCGGCCCACGCTCAAACTGGAATACGAAAGAAATAACACGCAAAGGATTTGGGCTCAAGGAGTCCACGTTTGAAAATGAACCCATTTTTTTCGGTGGGGCCAGGTGTGAAGATTCAGGTTAATACTTCAGTAAGAAGTATGTGGGGGCATGTGTACTACAATCGTCAATGGCTATGACAGACATTCGAAAAATAAAAGTGCTTTGTTTGTACCCTAGATCAACAAGATACTATCTCACTCACCCCCATTTTCGGGTCATTATTTCGATATTATATGTATGCTTCAACTCTATCTTTAACTGATTTCCCAAATTTAATTTTTAAAATAATTTGATGTTGTTATATTTCGGAAAAGAAATAGTGAAAAATAATATTATTTTCGGTCAGAGATAAAAAATGTCATGCATAATAATTTAATCAATCCAATACTTTGAATTGATTATTTATATTTACCGTTACAAAATACCTTAGTTAAACCAATCGAAGTGGTAATAGGTTTTAGTGGAACTCAGAAGATGTTATAAAAAAAGGGAGAAATTGGAAATTTATTAACTATTACTAACTATCGAGTATAAAACGAAGAATTGGAAAAATATTGGGTGTCCGAAAAGTAGAATTACACTTTTAAATATTAATTACAAGAAAGCAAATAAAGATATTCCCTTGCGCTTTGTTTTGTTTCATAAAGAAAGTATCAAAGTTTTTTTTACAATACTTTATTGCACGATCTCAATGTGCGTGCAAAACATCGAGTCTGCACGAGATTTTTAGCCATGTTCTGTGAAGCATGACAGGATCAACACTCTGAATAGCTGCTGAACTGAATAGCTATAGATACAATTTCAATTTATTTATTTTTTGGCACCATAAAGTAAGAAATAAATTTTTGCGACGATAACCAGATATGCATGATCGAAGCTTTTTTTAAAATTTCATGCTCCTTTCGGGATTGGTATCTATTTTCAAAATGCTTTTCCAATTTGATGGAAAGACGTTTCCCTGGGTATATTTTATCCGCTCTCAAAGAATCCGGTTCTTCTTGTCCGACTTTATAATCTATCAAATTATTGATAATCTCACTGTCATTGAAAGTTTCTTCTTCAATCAAGCGCGGGCTGTTGACGTATTGAGAGAAAGCAACTGAGCGTGCATTGTCGGGAGACTGTTTATAACAAATAAACATAACGACTTGAAGTGTATGCATGTACATTGCAGTGGCGTAACATGCACTCCTGCAACCCCCGCCTCGCAAGGGGGAGGGGCTCAGGACTCTAGGGAACCCAAGGCCTAACTAACACCAAGTGCGTGTCTACCCAATTTATAAAATATAAACAAAGGGCAAGAGTAATAACATTAAAGTCATTCAAAATCCTAATGATGAGAGGTTAAAGCTTGAAAGAGCTAGGCACTCTGGTCATTCCCCCCCCCCCCAAAGACTAGAAAATATTAAAGGTAAAACCTGACTTTGCAGGAAGGCCTTAACAGTCTCCATCGCCTCTAGCACATTGATAGAAAATATTTCAGTGGCGCCAAAGCCATTGAAATTCTTATACCGCATAAAAAAAGATCGCACAGAAAAAAATGCACAAAAATAAAACAGCACAAAACAAATCGCATGAAAAAGGACCGCACAAAATGAGGTTCTACTGTATTTGAGAAGCAACGGAAGTGAGATCAACAAACGTTAATCTGGATCAAGTGAATTACGGCAATTAATTTAAAACAACCAGAGTGGTAAGCTTTAAATCCATCAGAACTTCGGATA
The DNA here is from genome assembly GCA_019973975.1 of Trichonephila clavata. NCBI lineage: Eukaryota > Metazoa > Arthropoda > Arachnida > Araneae > Nephilidae > Trichonephila > Trichonephila clavata. Next base: position 96,779 of record BMAO01002963.1, read on the forward strand.
CTGAACAAAATATTTCATGTAAAATAATTTTTTTACAGTAATTAAGCAAAACATGGATTTGTGTTAGTAAAATTCTATTATTCCATATGGAGTTCATTTAGCGTTGAAGCTATCATTGTATTCATAATTCCTTTCACCGCGACCATTGCCCACTTTATTAAGAATGTGGAGATGATATCTATGAGAATAACTTTGATCAAAAAGGACTTTGTACCAAAGAAGAAAAATGTCTTTCACTGACACAGCCGTTTGTTTTTTTAATGGGTTTTTGGCATCGACGTCAGAGTGAGAACATCTCTTCAGAGGTGATTGCAGTTATCTATTGATAGCAATCTGCATATTTTCTATTTTTAGTTGATAACGACTCTTGGTTGAATTATCAAGAAATGAAGTTTACTATAGAAATCTCGAAGTGATAGCTTATTATGGAATAATTTTGTTACTAATGCAAAATACAATTTTTACATAAATTGTCTTTCAAATAGAATTCTTCCTTTTGTAAATTAAATTCAGCCTTATACAGATAAAATTCAATAATTTACGTGCCAGTCTTTTTCACATTTCAAGCATAATCTTTCACAAATCAAAGTCAAACTTTTACAAATTAATTCCGATCCACAGATCCCAGATTCTTCCTAGTCATATTAATTTTAAATTTGCCATAATAGATTTAACTTGTACCTTTCGAAACTTTGTGATTTTAGTGCCAGGGGTCAGCAAAGTGTTGAATATCTTATCCGCTTCCTTCAATTTCTACCATTAGTTCAATTTCTACCATCTCTCTCTCTCTCTTATTTAAATTTTCAATCGTTAATAAAATACTTTTTATTCATCCACTGAAGTTCATTTACATTTTTTTAAACTTGTAGTGGATGACATGATGTTAATACAGTTTTTTCAAATATTAATTCATTAATTAAATTTAATTAGCTTAAATAAGATTGTTCTTTGTTAATCTAAGTAAGAATTGACTTAAACATTTTTTTTTCATGTCAAGTTTAGTTTAGTGTTAAAGAAAAAAAGGGAAAAAGGGGGAGGGGGCAGAAAATCAAGCTGCACATATGCTTTTAAAATAACCTCTAAACATTTTTCCAGTTTGTTTCTAGTAAAAATGCATTCGCATTATTTTGTAGCTTTTGTAATTGTTAGTATAAGAGAATTTTTATTTTAAAAAAAATGGATAAAACATAGTTTACCGGATTATTAATCTTCATAACCACGTTGATAAATGCCTTGATAAAGTTTCGATATTTTTAATTAGCATTTTTTTTTCATATAAAAATTGTAGAATGTGCATAAATATTTCATCAATTAATTAATTTTAACACATTCATTGCCAAATCTGTTTATATATCAAACAATCAAACATGTGATATTAGGAATTTTTCCAGTTCAGCTGTAAATTTTTAAAACGAGTACGAATCCTAAAATATAAATTTGTTCACCTGAGGATTCCCCGGAACCCTGAGGTTCCACAAAGCATACTCAAGGGCTCAGCGAGACACAATAAGAAATCGAAAAGAAAATTATAAATGTGTACGCAAAAGGGATTCACGTTCTCTATGAAAGTAGTGTAACCACAAGTATCTAAAGCTCGTCCCAGTCAATAAGATTGAAAAGTTTATTTATATATAATATAACCGATTTAGTATAATACTTTTTAAACTTTTGTTATAATATAATAAAAGAATATTAAAAAGTTTTTTTTTCTTTATAGTATTGTGAATATTCTGTTGTTTACTATCCCAGGTTCTACAAAATAATTTTGTCTTCATTTGTGCAATGTTTTACAAACTAAACAGTTTTCTAATGGAAAATGCACGTTTTTTTTTCATTTTTTGTAAAAAAAAAAAACCCATCCATAATGAAGGAGAGGGTGCAACTTATCGACATATCAGTAGATTGGACGTTAAAATCTAAATTTAAACTAGAGCTGCTCCTAAATTTTAAATTGCAAATTCGTACATAATACCTTGGATTTCCCACACCGCTATAAACATTTCATGCTATTCAGAACAATGTATATAAGTGAAAAATGTCTCTCAACGTGAGTGGATACAAAAACAAGCTATAAAAGCGAATTAAACGCAGCATTTGAATTGCGACAAGAGATAATTTCAATAAACCTAGACTTCGATAGCTTATGTAAAAAACAAGATATCAATCATTGGCATGGCCAAATAATTTTAGCGCGTTTTTCACATTTTGTATTTTACAATAATGCAACTAATGAACTAAATTAAAAAAGTAAAATCAGAGCCTTTTATACTTGTTTTCTGAACTTTTTTTGTGAAGATATCCTCCAATATGCAGGTAGATTTTTTTTAAAAAAACTTTTTGCAAACAAATTTACTAGGTAAAATTTGAGAAAATTTTGTTATAAACTAGAGAAATTCAGGAAAATGTGTAGGAAAATTCGGGAAAACTATGGGAAAATTTAAATATGATTCGGCTCATCTAGGGCACAAGTGCGACCCAATGCCGAAAACCCGAGGTCAATTGGATGCTTATTGGCTGAAAAAAAGGTACGACAAAATATGGGACGAAGACGAAATTTGCGTCCTAATAGCGCTTTTGTTCCACTACGTGAAAAACGCGCTAAAAATGCAAGCACATATCCTTGTTACTAAATATAAAGAATAAGTAAGTGACACTTGGATCACAAACTAATACTATTAAAATGTGTGAGTAAGTTATATTAAAAAATTACATTAAAATTTTTTAATAACAAATACAATTTTTTAAAAATTTTCTTTACATTAAGTACGCATAGCATATTAATCTACTTTAAATATTATTTTAAGATATATTCTTTCAAGTGTATGGGTGAAATGGAATTTCCCGAAAACACCATCTAGTTTTGAGGGTTCCATGAGTCGAAAAAGTTTGTGAAGACCACTACTGCCTGAAGGTCTGAGGGTCAGTATGTCCATCCACCCTCCTGCTTGTCAGGTCTGGGTTCCCGAATGATAAATGAGCTGTTAGAGAAGGAAATGCCATCGTGAGAAGGAATCTATGGGTGGTAACAATCAGGGTAATCACTGAAAAGCTGCATTTTTGTGTTCTACTCAATTTCCTGTTTCCCAAGAGGGTCCTGGTAAGCGTCCGCTCTACCGGCCACTGGGAAATTGGACTCCTAAGAAATGCGTAAATGGTCCGTAAAAGTTTTACGGAATCCAGTGAACGTCATTTCATAAGACGGAAAAAAGAAATTATTTTTCATTAATACGGTTTTATTTGAACTTTTTTTACTAGTTTGCCTTTATCTAAATGTTCTCAAGCGTCTAATTATTATTTCACTAGATAATTTCACTTTTACTTTACGTCCAAGATTAAGGTAACTTTAAATAACCATTTACACTACTCTAATAAAGTAATGACAATGCAGTGCAGTGTCCGTTCCTTGCGAAATCTCCCCTTTTTGCATAAACATACTAAATAATATGCATACATAAATAATGATAAAAAAAAGGGGAAGGAAACCAGTTTTTTTTCGCTTGGATTGATTGATTAATTATTAACCATTTATAATTTTTTTTATTGCGTACGAAACACCACTAGGGTAAAAATGACAGATCTCATAATTCTGAACTATGATGAGGTCGATAGCTTACTTAGCACCCGTCTCTCTTAAGGCTCCCGGTGACACGCCACCACGAAAACCCGAGTGTAATGTTAATCCTATGGAGTTTCTTATAATTCAATTTACGTCTAAGGTATTGCTTTTAACTGTATGAAACAAAATGCATCCTAAAGATAAAAAAAAAATTAATTTTTCTCGTGATTTCGATTTTTTAAAAAAAATTTCTAAATATTTTTAAATATTTATTAAAAGCTTGAAAATTTACATTTAGTGCGTTGAAACGATCATAAAAATATTTTCAATTATCGGATAAAAAAAGTTTTTCAGCGGAAATCAATTATTTTTTATGCTCTTCCACACCTCATCAAGGGGAAGATTCTGAGCCCCAAGAATTTAGCGTACATCCACCCCGCTGCATGATGGGTTCTCTACGATTCGATTGAAAAAATAGCAACAATAAGTCCGTCTCTATAACCCCTAAACAACCAGGCCCACTTAGTCGAGATGATAGATTGCATCAGTATATACCATGATTAGGAGGTATTGCACTTAATTGTATGGCCATGTACTACGCTTGTGAAATATTTGATTAGAAATGCCGCAATAACAAAATACATATAAAAGTTGTAGCATTAAGCTTTTGACAATATTCAAAAAAGCATTCTTACACCTCTCGCCTCTTGAATTAAAAAGCACAGGACTCGAATTTCTAAAGCGGAAATTTATCTCTTACGCACCCTTCCTCCCTTTGGCAGTCGATTTCTTCAGTCTATACAAAAAACACAATAAACTCACACAAAAAATAGAACACTAAATTCATTGAGTATGGAAAGTAACACATGTCAGGAATTAAAGGCCATACGTATTTATATTAAAAAAAGTTACAAAATATTTTTAAAGTATCAAGCTTTTAGAAAACTTGTTAAAATTTTATAAAACGTGTACATAGTAAGAAAAATTATTTACATAATTAAATCTGATAAATGTATTAAATAACAAGCAATTATTTCTCAAACTTCTGGCTGGTACATGCAGCAAAATGAATATGTCAGCATTATCAGTTATACTGTGGAGGACTTAAAAAAAAAAGCTGAACGTAAAAGAAAAATCTCATAGTGATTTCCCTCTTGGAATATCAAAAACATTGTATTCATAAGATAATGATAAAGAAATCCTGCGAATATAAAGGATTTTTTTCTATATAACAAATAGCTCAGGAACTAGTAGTTGGCACCTTCTGGAAAATTTCGATTTTATTTTTAAAATAATAAGGGTCCCAGATAAGACTTCAGTATACGAGTGTGGAAAACACTGAAATATAAATTGTTCAAGGCAATCTAGCAATCTAGCCTCTCACTAGAAAATCCTCTAGTCATTTAAACACACACACCAGTGGCACACACAAGTGGGGAGTCCTGGGGCTCCGAACCCCCCCCCCCCAAAGCCTTGATTTTTTTCGTTTGATTATAATTCAATGTATATAGTACGTAAAAATTAACTAAGTATTTGTTTTTAATAATTAATTTTATTAATTAACGCTAATTATTCATTTATTAATTAATTTTTTACTGTTTTTTGTTCACGAAAATCGACAAATTTAAAAGAATATGCTGGGCGGCGTATTGAAGCATGGTACGAGAACAGTCGACTTGGACCCCTTGAAAAATTCCTGTGTGTGCGCTACTGATATATATATATAACATTTAAAGGTGGTTTAATTTATCAACAACATAATTCCGGTGAATTCTTGGAAGAGATGCTTAATATTTACATAAAAATTGGTTATCCAGGAGTTGGAATGCAATGAGATAAGTAGTAGTTGAATTGAGGATATGCTATCGTGGGAAGCATGTGCAGTCTGTGGGAGGCAGTAATCAGATTCGTCATTGGGAAATAGCATTTTTGTGTCGCTTTGCTCGATTTCAGGCTTCCAGAGAGAGGGAAAGGACAGTAAACTTCCTTCCTTGTCTCAAGGGAGATAAGCCAAGTGGAAGATTACATTCAAGTGCATTGCAGCACAACTAGCATTTCCGTTTGAGGTGATTGTAGCCTTATCAGTTGAGATAACAAAAGTTTTCGGCTACTACTTTTTGTCGTAACTTATTGTCTGGAACAGGTAATCGGTTAGAATGATTTGATCGCTATGTCTCAATTTGGGATGAATTAAACAAGAGGTTGCAATTTATTACATTATTACAATCGTAAATGATCCATTTAATTACGTCGCACTTTTATTTCAAAATATCTCTTATAGGAATTTTACATAGTTTAAATTTTTTAGATATTGCATTTTATGCCTGACAAAAATAAAAACAATACGAAGAAAAGTCCAGAAAAATTATTACTTTCAAATAGATTTTAAGGTAGATTGTTGCCAATATATATTCAAATGTTTCTACATATTATGTGCAGAATAGACAATGCATATAAAATTAAGGTGAAATATTGTTAATAGTACGCCAATTTCTATTTAATGCCTCGAATATTTTATGTAAGTTCTAAATATGAGCACTCGTTTTTTAGTACTACATTAATTTCAACTCTTTTTTTGTTTTTTTTTTTTTTTGTTTTTTTGAGAATTCACGTCATTTTGTATAGAAATTCTACACTGATTTTTTTCCTTTATTAATTCAAATAATCTTCAGTAATTTTACTTTTAAACATTAACATATGCGTATAATTATGTTTACGTAGTCACGTACATGACTCCTGATATGCCAAATTTGATTACTGAGCACATTTCATTTGATCTCAAATCAGCATCTTACCATGGAATACGTTTTGTAAAAGTCAAAAGATTGCAATCAAAATGGGAAAAAAAAAGTCACTCGTTGCCATAGTTATGAATTAAAAATACCACAAGCGCTTGCGAAAAAGACAAACACATAAGCGGAAGTATTTATAACTTAAAAAGATGTTTTTTTAAAACTAATTTAGAGTTTTTTTTAAATGTCTGCTTTATTGGTATAATATACTCAGGAAAAACGATTGGATGAATTAAATTATATTTTAGGATTTAATATATGAATTAGAATCGTGCTGGTTATATATTATATAGTTATATATATACATGTATATATATATATGCTTGATTCAAAATTTCATTTAAATAACATTAAAAGGAGTAGATTTACTAACCATAATCCTAACAATTCTACCAATGCATTAACTTTGCCCACATAATTGAAAAATAAGTAAGCAAATCTATTCATTTCCTTTGTTTTATGCGTCCACATTTCAGTGTATTTCACAAAGAAATTATTAATAATGTAATGATATCAAAAATATATTCAAAACTCAAGAGAAATACCAAAATTTGAAGAGAGAGAGAGAGAGATGGATGCTTTGTCGAGTTAAAACTAGTTTTAGCGGATTTACACTTCTGTTTATTGTACTGAGCGAAATCCAAGAAATTGTAATGGATAGATTTGCTGAATCCACTATAAATTATCAAATAAAGGCATATACTTAAAATGTAGTGAGTGATAGTTATATTAACGTCGCTCTATAAATCAACACGAGGGTTATTAGTGATGAACCTCGTAATTTTGAACCTCGGTCAAGTGACTAGGATCACACCTGAACTGGTACACCTCTCCCAACTATCACACCTATGAGAGGACCTTGAGCCTCGACAGATTTTACGTGCATGGCCCCCCTCTATATGGAAGTTTTCAGTGACACCAGGACACGAACCCGAGACACTCCAGCCACGAGTCCATGACCTTGATCACTAAGCTACCCCTGTCCGAAAACAACTAGAATCAAAAAACAACAAACAAATTACAGCTTCATCCAATGATCTATAAGCAAAGCCGAAGCCTAAAGGCTTTATTATAATCAATTTATTATATTCAAATAGCATATTATTAATAACAATTAAATAATATTAAATAATGCAATAAATAAATTTATAATATTAATAAATTTATTTACACATTTTCTAAAAATAATGTTAAGTAAAATCTAAGTAATAAAATCTATTTTTTCATTATTTCTACGAAACAAAAAATTTCACCACATCTGTGTTCAGAATGAGGAATAATTTGTTAGTAAACAGAAATTTCAGAAAATTTTGCATATATATATATATATATATATATATATATATATATATATATATATATATATAACCAAACGTATTTCCTAAAGTAAAACCCTAAATATCAAAAAATAATAAATTAATTGATATATTTTACGCGTTTTCTTTATAAACATAACTTTTTGTAAAACTAATGGGCATTTTGGTTCTAAATAGCACCTAAGTAAATTGTTATATATTTTGGTTTCATCTCATTTTTGTGCAATTTAATATTTGTTGCGTTGAATATAATATGCACTCTTCTCTATAATTTTATAAAAAACAGAATATGATGTTTATATCTCAATATATTGATTTACACGCGGGGAAAAAAACACTTCCGCACTTGGATGCTATTTTTAACACAAGTCAAAGAGCCTTCAGCCATGTAGGGTTTTTTTCTAATTTTAAATATAATAATTATATAATCATTGTAAGGATAATTTCTTTAAAAAATGTAAGCCATATCCAAATAAGTATTATTCCTGCTTACATTTGAATACTCTGTACATAATCGAGCTTTTGAAAAAATCTACGCAATTTTAAAAATAATATAATTATCAAAATTGTTGCATACAACCATCAACAGATTAATAGGGTTAAAATATGCCATCAAAACTTGTGTTATAATTAAATTTGAGCACTTTCCAAAATTATTTTTTAATTACGACTTTTAGGGCTCATGATTTCAGACCCTTTTTGTTGGCAATGCGAGACCTTCACTAGGTCTGTGATGAATCTCTATATCAGTAGTCTTTGAGTCAGTCTTCGTGTTTGGCGGCGTTCTGCTGACCTTACTCATCTTTAATGTTAACGTGAGTAAAAATTACTCATCGTTGAAATTGCAGGTATTTGTCATGAGTAACCATTCATCCTAACAGCTTCTCCGTATTTAAAAAAGTTTTGCTGAAGTAATGGAAGTAAAGAGAGGTAGTGAAATCTTTTGTTTCTCTTCCGACTTATTACCTGACTTTTTTAATGGATAACTGTAACGGATTTTCATTTTATTTGTATTTTAACAAATGGATTTTCATTTAATTTGTATTTTAACAAATGGATTTTCATCTAATTTGTATTTTAACAAATGGATTTTCATTTAATTTGTATTTTAACAAATGGATTTTCAGTGTTTCTTAATTTTAATTTTATACACTTTTATAATTACATCTGTCTTTTTGCATATAGATGTAATATGTTCCTCTATGACATAGGTAATTTCGTGCGTGTGTGACACCTTTGAGAGCCTGTAATTATATATTTATTTTTCCTATATTTCTTTGGTTTGTAAGCCTATTTTAAAATCCAAATCCATCCTATTTTAAAATCCAATTCTTTAATTGTTTTCATACAACTGTACGTTTTTGTAGTTTTTATAAAATAGGTTATTGTGATGGTATTTTGATTTCCTACCGAGTATTACATTAATTGATTCATAACATTTTTATTCTAATGACGATGCATGCTGTTAATATAATCAGTTCGGAAGGGTTTTTTTCTTTCTTAGTTATTCTAGTGCATGTAAAACGCTTGACGTAAAATATGCAAAAAAAAATTTTTTTTTTATTCAGAAGTATTTTGATTATGGTAAAAAGTACTTGGAATAATAAGGGTGTAAACCTTCTAAACTAGAGAATACGATAACTGAATATTTTATATATAGCTCGTAAAGGAAAAAACACATCCTCAGAAAAAAACTAAAAACTTTTATAAAAAAATATTTTTCTCAGCAAATGATTACCTAATTGCACGCGATATCATCATCTACTAAAAGTACTTAAAGCATAAATAACAACATTACCAAAACACATATGAAAAATTCGGCTTCCCTCCTCTCTCCGAAATGCAACAACAAGTACTGCCTTTTTTACCACACAATAGGCGCATCCTAATCACATTTCACAATTTTTTAACTGATACTGTTATTTGTTTTTTGAATTCTAGTTTCACTGGAAGTAATGGTTCTAAAACGGCAATACATATATAAGTCTTAAATTAGATTTATAGAGTATGTTGTCCATGATTATATATATATAGTATAGCCACTGCACCCGCTTCACTGGGTATTTCTTGAAGTTGTATGAATATATACTATTTATATGTATAAATTATTGATATCTAAGTTTATTCTTTTGCATTGAAAAACGTTCTTACAGCCTCTTAGATTCAAAAGAAGAGGACTTGAATTTCTAAAGTTGAAGGAGAATTACCTTTTATGCTCCCGTAACCCCTCTCCTCCAAATGGATTTCCGAAAACCTCATTTATATTGGATCTCAACAAAAGAAACATGCACACCAAATTTCATTACTATATGTCTAGTAGTTCGAAAATGGCAAGTTATGTATCTGTACGCCCCAGTAGCTGTCAGCAACACTTATAGGAGTCGATTTCCATAAAATCCATTCTTAATGGATCTCTATTCAACAACAACAACAAAAAAACATACTTACCAAATTTCAAGTCTGTACGTTTAATAGTTTAAAAATGGGAGTTTTTATCTGTAAACTCCCCTTAACCTCTGGCAATACGCTTTGGAAATCAATTTTTAATAGATCCGTTCTTAGTGAATCTCTACTCCATGAAAGGAACGTGCCTGCCAAGTTATAAGTCTGTTGGTCTATAATAATTCTGGAGATATCGAAATAAGTGCGCGAGAGTAGTTTTACCCTGTAAATATATAGATATATATATGCTTATATGGTGTATATCTATTAATCTATTTGTCTCTTTATATAAAATTTAAGTTACACTTGTCGAAATTTTTTGTGTTTGTTAAAAATTTAATTTTAACAAAAGAAATAAAATTATTATTAAAAATTAATATTATTATTATTAAGAATATTTAGTACCAAAATAAAAAAAAAATGTCACAAAAAGGAAGCAAAACTTTTCGTTCATAAAGGAGATTTATTTTGTTATACACATTCTATATTGGCAGTTTTTCTTTAAAAGCATCAGACTATCAAATTTAGTGATAAGTTTGTGAACTGACAAGGAAGTATGCTGCTACAAACAAGATTGGGCTACTATTAGCCATAAACCAGACAATAATAAGTTATGTTTTATATGTAACTTTACTGACATTGTTTTAACTTGATTGAATATTCTAAACATAGTTTTAACTTTAAGAAAATAAATATAACTAATTTCTAATATATGTATTCCTCAATTTTTAAAAAAAAATCATTTTCAGAAATTTTAGATTGATGTTCTTAGAATTTTCAAGAAATCTTATTATATTGGTAATTTCCAGGACTTTTGAAAATATTTGTATTTTGAAATATGAACATCACTCAGCTATATTTCACCCAAGATTAGGAAACAATGCAAGTGAACAACCATACATATAACAATTTTTTTTCCTGGAAGTATATGTAAATTGCCTTTTTTTTCATAAAAAGGAATAAGAGTATACGGAATACTATGCATCAATATTTGTCATTTTGAACTTTTCTCTTCTTAACACCCTGCATAAAAATTACCAACTGTTCTTGAATAAATTATGCATCGGAAAAAGGAAAATAAAAATTATTTGAAAAATATAGTTTTACAATTAACATAAAATATTTTTTCAAGAATGAGACAAAAAGGGAAAATTTCCTTTTCTTGTCGGAAATTTCATTTTTAAATATAAGCAATGTGTGTGTGCAAAATGAAAATTCTTTTCATAAAATAATTACTAATTGATTCTTTGGCCTTGGAATTATTAGCTGAAAAGATATAGTTTTTTCAACCTTATGTACAAGTGGTGATGTTTTTCGAGCCTGGGCTCTTCTCCGGTGAAAAATAAAAAAAAAAGCGACAAGAACAGCAAAAATTAGGTAACAAACGAATTATTTTCTTCCTGTAACAAATAAAAGATAAGTCAGTTTGATAAAGAATGAATCTGAGATTTCCTTTTATGTTTCTGTTTACGAAATCTTGTTGAAATTATACACAGAATCATTTTAAATTGCATTAAAATGTACGTCACAAAATAGAAATGCATAGTAAGCTATTAGCGAAAGGATCTCTTCACGTTAAACTTAATCAGATAAGGAAGACTACACTTCAAATAATATTTCCTTCTAAATATTTCCGAGTATAACACAAGAGTTATTTAACATTCATTCAGTCATCGCTACTTTATTCATCCGTTGTATTGCAGGATGATGTATTTTAAATCTGTGGGAACTCAAAGTTTTCCGAATGGCGTGGTGTGGAAGCTGGAAGAGTAGAATACCAAGCTGAGGTAGCATATTTTTGTCCATTGAGTGTTATTCAAGATTTCGACTGTGCGTGTGCCAATATCCTTCGTCTTTCTTTTAAGTAAGACGTTAATAAAACAATCAGTCAATCAAAGTTTAGTTTATTTAGTATGTCAAAAACATTACATCAAACAGCAGGAAGCAATCGATAGTTTTTGGACACTTCTATCAATGATATCACCTATCGACCAACCAGAGAGCAGCCTCTTAGTCAGTGATTCCCAAAGTGGTCTATATGAGGTCCCTAGGGTCTATGATGACCTGCAAGGGATCCAAGGGAATTTGCGGGTCTATGAGGTGTAAATGGGGGTATACGATAGTGACTCTCATTAAACCAGATCGTGACTTTAATTTTAAAAGAAAATTTAACCAAGCGGAAACCATATTTTACCTATCTAACAGATTTATTTATTAAATGTAATGTTAATTTGCAGTTTCAAGGTGAGAGCATAAATTGAATTAAAACAAGGAATATCCCAGTGTTTCTTTCCAGAATGGTGAGTCTGTTTTTATATGAGCTACCTCATACTATTTGTAGTAGGGATAGTATTGTTGAAATTATTATCAATAGCTTGATTATTAATGAGATAATTGATCCTTCGAGTTTTGATCAGAAAATAAAATTGATGCTATTGAATAACTGCACTATTCACTATACAGAGTGTCCCAAAAACAGTGCCCAAACTCTGCACAGCCAGATTCCTCATTGTGAGTACATGAAAAATGTCCAAAGAACTGTAATTGTTCGATCCATAGTTTACGAGAAAAATACGGTAAATGAGAATGTATGGTGATGGATGAAGGATCAGGTAGGATGGCTCGTGAGGGAGATTCCATGCATTTTTGTGCTTCTGTATGCGATTGGCTGGACTGTACATGATTGGCTAGATCGGAGGTAGGGGTTCAATTTTGTGGGCAACACGTTCGCCAGACCTCATACCATTGGATTTTATTGCCTATGGGGCATTCTCAAAAAATTGTTGTGTCTAAATAGGGAGACAACACAAATGGACTTAGTTGCTCGTCTGTATGCTGTTTGTACTAGGGTGGACACCACGCTGCTGCGACGGGGGCACTCATCCATTCCACGCGTACTCAAGCCTGCCTCGATATACATTTTAAACTTCTGCCTTTATAAATATTTGCAAATACGGCAGTGACGCCCAACTTTATTTTTCGTATTTTTCTCGTAAACTATGGATAGTACAGGGGCAATTCTTTGGGTATATTTATGTACTTCCAACAAAGAATCTGGCTGTGCAGAACCCTGTATGGGACACCCTGTATGAATCAATTTCTTCTCTTAATAGAAGCTATTTTGTAGCTGTTTTTATCGAATCAAAATGATTATGAAGAGTTAGATTATAATAAGTTTTTCTAATATATTATAAGTTCTCTACGTTTTAAGATTATATTAGAGTTTCCTGTTAAATTTTTTTTAACATGCAAACAATTAGCAAAAAAGGAGGAAACTCATGTTCTTTGTATTATACTTAAGAGAAGACGTCTACTTAAAACCTTGGTAGTCCTTAAGCATAGAGAGACTAAATAGATTAGTATTTATTAGGAATAATGCATTAATATTTTTTATGTTAATAATCAACTAAAAATAAATATTGACGTTGAAACACTTGAATGAAAAACAATACTAATACACAAAACAAAAATAAAATCCGTGATAACTGTAATGAATGAGAAGAAATCAAACTTTTTTGTGAAATCCAAATTTTCTAAGAAAATTCTTTCTATTTAAAACAATATCTTTTTATTTTTTATTTTTTATCATAATCAATTCCTGTGATTTTTAGACCTAGTTAAAACTGTATAATAAATCACAAGTATCTATTTAAATTTCCATTTACGTTAATCTATTTATGTTTCGTTGTTTTAATGCAATCAAAAGGATTTTCAACTGATTTGCTTCTGTATTTTCAACAAACAGCAATTAATAGAGAGCAAATATCAAAAATAAACATACTCGTTTCTTGACTTTAATTGGTAAGAATTTATTTTTGATACAGGATATGTTTTAATTTAAAGATTTAAAATGAAATGGAAAAAGAGTAAACAGGTTAAGACAGCATATTAAAAATTTTTGGTAATTCTACAACAAATGGAAAAAATAAAAGTAATTTTTTGCTCATATTATTTTCAGGAGTTGGGTCTCAAACCGCTTTGAATTTTGTTACATGTGTTGTCAAGGGCACACAGAAGAAATAGCTAAAGCGAATAGTTAAATTATCTACCACTATCTGATTAATTAGGGAAAACGACAAGAATGATGCTGCTAAGAAAGTTATTTTCTTATATTACCTTTTCCTTTAAAAAAAACAACGCATGTTAGTATCAATTCATTTTATTTGAAGTATTCTTTTCAGTTAAAAAAGGTGTATTTAAGAAGCACGAATCATATTCTAAGTCTGTAATATTCTATGAAGCAAATAAATTATTATTTTTTTTTTTCAAAAGGAGCACAGTTTAGGTAAAATTTAATTTAAATTTCTTGAGTCTAACTCTATTAAATGACGAATTATTGATGACTTATTAGATTATATTTCACATAATACCTCCCAGTACGAATAGATTTCTCAAGTTTTCCTCCCTCCTTTTTCCAGCAAGAATAATATTATCCCAAAGTACACTTCATTTTAAATTTTCTACAATTTTGTATGTTTTCCCCATCAATATTTCCTTTCTTTTTGTTTTCTTTCCGCCGGATCTAAATATGCAGTTATTCAGAATTCGGAATACATATGTCTAGCTCCATAAATCAAAAGCTTAAGAGCTACTGATCTATTTGGTTTGACAGTTCTTTATTTCTTTATGTAACAATTTTATGTGTGTAACCCATTTTCAGTAAGAAATATTTTCCCTGGAAATCCGTGTTTCAGAATCTAAAGTTGGTTTGGGGAGCTATAACTTGAGATTTTAAATTACTAATATTTTTAATAAGTATGTCAAATCACGCATTTGAAAAAAATGCTATTATTTTTTGTTCTGCATATGCAATTATGTTAAAAAATATCCCTGTTTTCTCAACAGATAAGAACATATTAATTTTAAAAGTTAATTAAAATTTGATTTTAAAATTTTTGGAACATATTAGATTGAATGCATTTATTAGATTACTTTTGCAATGCATGTGGGAACAATAAAATATAACAATAAAAAATACTAGTATTTTATTTAAAAATGTCTTTATATACAAATTTTTGAAATAATTTCCATAAAATATAACAAAAGTTACTTTAAAAATATTCTTTGTTTATTTAAAAGCCTTTTCACAAAACTTTAAACGCTCCTTTTAAAATTTTAGTGTTGGGTATAAATTGTTAAATTATAATTGAGATTTATTTGATATGCAAGAATAAAATAAATATCAGTATTCACATTTAGAATCTAATGCCATGAGGCTTTCGGTTTTAATGTCCTTCCGAGAACGAGGATCTTACAGCAAGAAATTACCTTTAAATAAAATAAAACTAAAATTATAATTAAATTCTACATTACATATAACTATATTTAGACGGTGATAAAAAAAAGAACAAAAAATAGTCATTGTGTAAAATACATAACACAGGGGACAAAAGTGCTATGTAATAAGACATTAAAATACTGGGAGAAATTCGTTGATTAAATTGACCTTTTTCCCCCTTTCCTTTATATTCTTAATCATAACTAGGAAGCTGACTAAAACAAAACTGTCAATTTTATAGCTTATTTATAAAGATTTCTGGAAACTTGTACTAAGTTCGTAAAGTTGAGAGTAAAAAAAAAAATGTTGATTCAATTTAATATTTAAAACAGCGCATATATTACAAAATGAACTGAACTCAGAATAGTTCAAAAATAAACCTAATCAAAAATCAGAATTTCAACCTAACATCCCTAGAAAAAATAAGCCTTTTAAGCAAAAGCAAATAATATTTTCTTCCTTTGTTTCAAAATAACAATTTGTGAGCAATTATTTTATTTCTTGAAACCATTCATAAGCACAATAGACGTTTTCTTATCAGAAATGGAAATTGACATTAAATGGATATAAAAGCAAAATTCTATTCTGTACTGGAATTTGTTCAAACATAAATGACACAAAACGGTAAACAGACTTTAAAAATTTTAGCATAAATTAAATTCAGGCAACCTTGACTTTTGAATTCTTGAAAATTTAATGCTAATAAAAAAACGGTTGCAATTTATAACAAGCTCAATCGCTGAATGAGTGAGTGTATTATTAACCTTTTAACTGTCAGTCCGATGTAATCTCGGGCACAGCCCTAGTGCTCCAAAATGTCCCATCCGAGTATTATGCGAGGTAGTTTTTATTTAAGTTCAACTTATTGTTATATCCGAATACATATCGAGATGTTTATTTCTGTTTCATCTCTTTGTCAAATCAGAATCTATCCCAGGAAAAGTTAATTTGAGCTCTCAAAACCACACAAAATTGAATTACTAATAAGTATTTATTTTTATTTTTTTTATTTATTATTATTTTTTATAGAAAATAATTCTCTATTAGAAACGATCTTTACCACTGCCATGCTGTGCGGAAGCCCGTTTTTAACGAATATGCAGTTGCTACAAAAACTTAAAATTTTTTATGCATGTGTGTGTGTGTAATTCAAAATGTCAATTTTTAACTATTAATTACATTTTATTTTGTGCTAAATATTTGATTTTTGTAATAAAAAAATTTGACAATTCATGCACCCAAATCATCAAAATAGTTTGACAGTTAAAGGGTTAAAATAGCACTATAAAGCAACAAGAGGGCTATTGGCAATGGACTTCGTAATTTTCGATTCTGGTCAAGTGGCGAGGATGACACTTGAGCTGACACCTCCTCCCCGAATTTCCACACCACATAAACTGGAGGACTTCGAGCCTCGACAGATTTAACGTGTACCAAACCCACTTACACGGTGGTTTTTCAGTTGCATCAGTGCTCGAACTCATGATATGCCGGCTACAAGTCCATAACCATAACTACTAGACTACCGCGACCACTTAGGTCACTAAAATATTTCGATTTATAAATGGGGAGGAGAAAAGGTAATACATTTATAATGCCATTTCCTAAAAGGAATAAAATATTATTAGGTAACTTTGCGACGGTTCTATATCCGCGCTCCTTATACTAATAATCCTCTTGGGAAATTTCTGGTCTCTAAAAATTATTTTATTATAAAACTCCTCTTCGAAGAAGAAGACGCGATTATGTAAATTAAGACTACTATATATAGTCTAGGCTTTTAGGTTAGAAGGAGAGAGATAGGATTGGCTGCTAGAGGAGTAGAGATTAATCAAATTGAAGGGAATCGAGGATATTTTATAACTGAATTGCTTAAGGTGATGAATTGTCACTGGAAATTGAATCTAGATTAAATAGCTCAGAAGTCAGAGTTATTGCCTTAAATAAGTGTGTTTAGCATTAAAGTCTTCTTATATCTCGCGTACCTCGTTAATTCTCTGCATAGTTATTAATTGGGTGCATCTTTTAGTATTGATTGATTGCATTTGAGTTGTGGTAAGTATTGTGAATAAATTAGATTGTTTTTTGAAATATGGCTAGTCTTCCTTCTAATCCATTTACACCTTTAGGCGCGCAGGCAAGACCATTACAACATATGTCTTAACCGCTTAAAGTATCCGAACACGTTGAAAATGACAAAATTCAGTCAAGACAGATAGTTTTGTTTTTTATTTAATTGAATAGAGCCATCTTTTGACTTCACGAAACATACTTTATTTTGTTTCTACACTACCTAGAGGCCAAGTTACAATCAATTTTATAAAGTTAGAAAAACCGGAAGTGGGCATTTAAAATGCTCAAAATCTATCATGGCGAATCTGATAACTCAAAATATTACGAATGTATTTCCATATATAACTTTTTAAACCTGATATGTACGTTATTTTCTAGAGAATGTACTAAAATATTTCTTATTGTATGAATACTTTTAGAGCTATGGCTTGTTATTTAAATAATGGTCTCACAAAAAAAATGTAACATTTTTAATAATGTTTACTCAATCAGCTCTAAAATTTTCAAATTTTAATAAAAATTAAAATTTTAGTACATTTTCTAGATAAATGCATCTAATTTGTTTTCGTAATACTTTTACTAATATATGTTTATTACTTTTTTCTCTAACTGCTTTGAAGTTTTTGAAAAATATTGCTAAAATTTCACTTATAGTTGTGATTTTTGTAAAATTCGGGTAATTTATTTTAAATATCTATAGTTAAATAGTAATATTTATTGGTATTGAGTCCTAAAAGAGCATTTATAATGTTTTAGTATGCTATTTTCTTAAAAAGTACTCCGAACGTGTTCGGATACCTTAACTGTTCCTTTTTTTACCAATTTGGTCCAAAAAATGTCTCTTTCTTAAAAAGTTCACTTAAAGTTCGGTTTCAATAAATATTAGTTTCACGCTCTAAGCTATGAAATTTAAGCATTTATATATATAAGAACGGTATTCATGAGAAAATTTCTAAACATTTTATTACTTAAAATTAACATGTTCAAAACATGTAACTTGTAACGGGTTCTCTTCTGGTTAGTCCACTAATTCTCATAGGAAAACACTTTATATGCGTTATATTTCAGAATCTCTTTCTGTAATGGAGCCGCAATGTATGCTAATGAATGTTATTAAGTGAATAGAGCTCGGGGAAAATAACAGTAGGTTGTGTTGATGCCAATTTACATTATTGAGATTTATATTTAAATTTTTCTTGTATCTAGGAACAAGACTGGGAGGTTTGAGGCTCGAGTCCAAGGAATTAGGCCCAGTATCTGTAATAATCGATAAGTATCCTTAATAATAATTATTAACGTAGATTAAGGCTGGCTCTCTCCCAATAGCTATTTTTAGCAAAAATTGATTACAATCTGAATTAGTAAGCATTAAACCTCCATTTTACGAACCTCTTTTTTGCGAACTTTTCCCTAGAACTGGTTTAAAGCATATTGAAAGAGGAATCTCTATCTGAATTTTCCATAAAACGGACTTTTTGGGGATTTAGCGACTTCGTTAAGCAGAGATTCAACTGTAAATAACTTAACTGAACTCAATGGCGCAACAGCCCATAAGGGCCAAGGTCTACTGTGCCTATCTCAGTTTACTTGACCTTAGGCACTTCCCAATATATACACGCGCAAGATGTTTCGGTCAAGTGGTTAGTCTGACGTGAAACCCCCCAAACTGTAAATAATAATTGTAATAAAAATCAATAGAAAAATTTTATAGATACAGAAATAAATTTAGAATAAAATAAATATTTGGAATTTTTTCTGTCATACAGTTGCTTATTTACAGAAGATTTGTTTTTGTATGATATAATTTGAAATAAGGTGTGGGACATACCCTAGCGTGTTACACACTGAGCAGTAATGCATAGCTATGTGGATCCTTATTCCGGAATCATTCTAAGACAGCGCACAACACTGCCATGAAAATATCATTTTCTTGTTAATTTCTGGAATCACATCTAAAATATTGTCTTTCAAAGTTGATTTAGAAGAAATATAAGGCGTATCTATGATGATCTATGAAGACTCTCAGAGCTTCTCTTTAGATCTTATTTTATTTTCCCTCTAAAAATTTATCCTTTTCTTATTTTCCCCAAGAATAATTTTATAAGAAAAATACCATGTGTTTAATATTATAATTTTTTATTATTATTTATCAAAAGTAATACAGTGTGAAATTTTAACCCCAAAACTTTCCCAAATTTGATGTTTCCGCAAAACTTTCCCAATATATACACGCGAAAATATTTACTCCTTAAATCGGAAAAAAAGTATTAGAAAAGAGGCCATATTTCAATGGACCGATTTTTACCCTTTCTTAACAAAACTGTAAACTAATAAAAATATATATATGTTCAAAATATTATTAGAGCGCATAAACTCTTCGAGCCCGAGCGCTGTGTTGGCAAATTGAGTTCCGGAAGTGATGCACGTTCAGCGAGCGGGCAAATAAGTTAAGTAGTTAATTTGTCGTGCCCCTGTCCTATCTTGGACTGAGTTCACATTGCCCGGCGCGTCTCTAGGTGTGGAAGGAAACATATTATCACCAACGAAAGCCATAATTACAAATATTTATTAACAACACACAAATACAATTAACAAGTCACACTACATGTAGAAACCCTGGAGTGATTATCTAAACCCTATATTAATCCTGATACTCAAATCTAACATTCAATTCTAACCTTCAAATCTAATATTCCCTACTAAGTAATCTGAGCTATCAGAATTGACAAAGGAGACGAACCCTTACTAACGTCAGGTCGGTACTAAATCTAATCTCTTTGATTCCTTTAATGATTAATAATAATAAATCCTATCCAATACGCGCTAAGCTCGCTGAAGAGATCCGTAGTCAATACTTACATTCAAATTGGCAATTCCTTCGCTTTCTTACTAAATCTAGACTTTATATAGTCGAACTCATTAGCATAACACTATCTCGTGTTTTTCCCGAGGAGGCTGTGAAATAGAATAATTGCTGGCCCCAAAGTAACCCAAGAGGATTAATGGAAGATTGACGCGGATAGACCCGTCACATATTGTTTAAAGATATTACATCCAATTAAAGAAAGCTTTAAATGTATAGCATATACCTTTTTTCTTGAAAAGACTACGATACAAGTCAAGAGATCATCCACTTCTTTTTGATTAATAGAAACCCATATTTATAAGAGAAAACACCATCAAAAGCGATTGATATGTGAACTTCAATAAGGTTTTGATAAAGCCATTACGCGTGAAGAAAAAAAGTTGAGATTTTACGTTATTATCTGCGATATAGAGTTCGCATTATCATAGACAAAAGCTGGAGATTATTTGTAACACGTTTTGTTTGATACAATAATTATAATGTTTTTATAATTTTACTTGGGATGTGTGTGTAATATATCAGCAAATGAAATGCATATAAAAACCACAATTCATTACAAATTGCAACAATTATTAAGAGTTGAGTACTTTTTTAAATGCGAGAGATAGTTTATGAATCCTCCAAGAAACATATTTTAGTAGTGTCTATACGCAGATCTACGAAATTTCGGAAAGAAGAAAAAAGTTAAAATATCGGGAAAGAGAAAATTTTTCTGAAAAGAATTTCTAAGGAAATATAGACAAAGAAGAGATTATTTCACTTATCCTTTCTCTAATAAAGAAAAATCGCAGGAAGCCATTAAGAGTTGCGCACTGAACGTCAGATTGTTCTGTCAAGGCTGCCTTCTGTATTAAATGTCTCAATTTTCATGGAACTTTGCAGCGTTGTAATTCTGTACATCCGTTTATAATGTATTGCGCTTTTAAAGTTTCGATATATTCCATACATAAGCATTTTCTTAACATATGAATTGAAAACTCAACTTAGCATTAAGGTTTTGAAGGAAAATGCTACACACATTTAATGCCACAAAAATCGAATCAATTCAGATTAAAATAATATGTTAAAATATGTTGCTCTCAATAGGAGAGTGAAGCAAAATATATTTATGCAGTGCTTCTTAAACTTTCAATATTTGCGACACAATTTTCAATCATCAATTTTCATCGCACG
Organism: Trichonephila clavata; assembly: GCA_019973975.1. Lineage (NCBI taxonomy): Eukaryota > Metazoa > Arthropoda > Arachnida > Araneae > Nephilidae > Trichonephila > Trichonephila clavata. The sequence goes on from BMAO01002963.1 coordinate 118,275, forward strand.
CCCCCCCCCCCCTTATCCATGCAGTAACAATGTGTTGAATTCAATAATAATATATTTTAGAGCAAATCTACAATACGACTTTAATTATAAACCGTAAAAATTATCACGATAAGTATTAAATTTTATATACAATATAATATATGACAACCCCATGGAGTCACTGGTAATTATTTAACTTGTTAATTTAATTATCAAATACATTGTGCAGTACTGATAAATTTGTAAGTGTATTATATCAGTGTAAGATGTATTTTATTTTTTATTATGCCAGAATGCATTTTGTTTTGCTTTCTTTCAATACATTAATAATTATTTTTAAATAATCTTTTGTTTTCGACTTATCGATATGCTCGCTCCCCTCGCCTAGGGTTATCACCTCCCCCCCCCCCAGGTTGCACCCCACAGTTTGAGAAACGCTGTATTAATTTTAGAGCCCTCATATGTCGGAAAAAATTATTATAATTCACACACACACAGGTTCCATATTCTTTAACATTAAGCGTAGAGAGCTTTAAGGTGCATCAAATTATTGTTTTTCTTTCTAGTAAATACATCGGAGAAATAAATGTATTAAACTGTCATTGATTGGTCCTTAACAAAGTTGCGGATTGATTAATGAAAAACGTTCCACAAATAACAACGCTAACCGAGTTACGAAGTTAACTGAAGCAAGTTTAATCTTCCGACACCAAACGTTATAATTAAAAAGATGTTTGACTTTAAATCAACGAAATAAAACCGCAAATATAATTAATTATATGTCACAAAACCAAAGAATGAAAAAAAAAATATTTTATTTATGCTTAGTGTATTAAATTATAACTTTTCAAAAAGTATATATATGTTACCGGCAAAGTATGAAATGCCGGCATTCTATAGAATGCCTAGTCATTCAATACAATGCCGGACGTTTTTAGGCAAAGTATGAAATATGAGATTTATTACATACTTTGCCTAGGCATTGTGTAGAATGCCTAGGCATTGTATAGAATGCCTAAAGCTATTTAGACAAAGTATGAAAAAAGATCATGATAAGGAAATTATATCAGTAACTTAGATTCCTAAAAGTACAAATGTTACTCTGACAAAATAATGAGACTGACATTAAAAAAATTATTGCTAAATTGTGATTTCGCATATATTTGTACTGGAATTCCTTCAGTAGTTCCAAGTTGATAGAAACCATCCTATTTCTCACTCATTACAAGTGCCAATATATTGGCATTCGGAAAAAAAAATCAAAATTTTGTACTAAAAATGCCTTTTTTTTTAAAAATAATTTTCTGTTTTTTCTGGCAAGTTTCACGTAGGTGGATGTACAGTTCAATCTCATAACGAGTAACATTTTTGTATTTGGTTGAAAGTTCTTTCAGAATTCTATCACATCCCCAGAATCCGGAATTTAGTTTTGCTTTTGGCAAATTAAATTCCTAGAACAAGTTCACATCATCAAACTAGGTGTTAAAATTACCGTTAGCAATCGGTATCACCTACATGGTGCCGCTCTAAAAAGGGATACCAGCACCTGGGGAATGTATTAGGTCTGAAAATGGTAAAAATATCAATCTGCAGATCCATTGGGGGGGGGGGGAGAATCTGTGACGCGTGTAGCAGTTCTTCCCAACTGTTTTCTCTTCTCGGATATTTCAACGTTTGATAATTTTACGGCAGCCCACTGAGGGTGGGACGTTGATTATTTATATTTTAAATTGCTTTGATTTTATTGTTTAATTGTATTTAAACATGCCTTCAGAGTAAAATTCAGTTGCACCAAAAAATAGTTATAAAATGATTTTACATAATATATGATTTTCCAAGGAAAGTCACACAAACACCCCAGTAAATATAATGGAAATAATTTAATGCTCTTTGAGTGGCCTGATACCCTTTGGGGTATCAGGCCACTAAAGATTGGGGGCCACTGTTTCATGGTACTGACGCCTTCTGTAACAGTTTAAATGAGTTTACTTTTACTTTCCGCAGACATCACATCATAGCTATTCAGCAACCAATAGTTCATGGGTTCCTTCTTAGTAGTCATTTTAGCATTTTTTATATCAGTTATTAACTTCTAGTAAGTATTTTCAGTTAAAAAAAAAACCTTTTTTTTTGGAGCATCAACTCGAATTTTGGGCATTTAGCCGTTGAAGAGTTGTTTTATGTCTATGAACCATGGGTCGGCAAACTTTTAGCTGTTGCCTGTCAAACCAATCTACCAAAATGATTCATCGAACCACACATAAGAGCATTTGTGAAACATTTAAAAAATTTACAAATTTGTTGAGTAGTGCAAATTGCAACTGAGAATTGTACCACGTGTCAAATGTGGCACGTGTGACACAGGTTGCCAACCCCTGCTATAGACCATGGTACCTTCTCTAACATTATAGCTTGCTCCTCCATTTTCAGGTAGCACAGGAAAAAAACCATTTTTTTGTTGAACAAGTTTAAGTAAAATTGAGTATTTTGACATTTCCGAGCAAACAGCAATGTACAACTAACAGATTCTGAGCCTGAGACACGCGTTACAAGTTTTATGTCTTGCCAATTGACAATATTCGAAATGAATCTGAGATGTATTTCATACTTTGCCGGTTTCACATTAGGCATTCTATAGAATGCCTAGGCAATGTGTGAAATAAGAATCATTTCATACATTGCCGGCTAGATTTAGGCATTGTATAGAATGCCTAGGCATTCTATAGAATGCCCGATTTCATACTTTGCCCCCCCCCCCGGTAACATATATAATCTCTTACTTAAATCGTTATTGACTTCCGTCGACTTAATTTCATTTTTTAACTTGAATAAAAAATAGTCGAAATTCCATTTGACTTTTAACATCAAATTGCTAAAAATTCATTTGACATTCTGTACTTTAAAGGTATCCGTTAGACATTCAAAAAGCTGAAGAACGAAAAAAAAAATGGGACTAATATTTAGGCTTTTTTCGAATAAAAAAATTTGTTCACGAGTTTGGGGTTTATTGTTTGACATAAGCGAAGGTATATAAGATTAAGTGAACCATGAGCATTTAGTTAATAAATAATCGCGGTACCTCCTCCTCATAATGGTTGGGGGTAAAGATCATGGCCAGTATTATGTTCTTGGGGGGGGGGGATCCAAACGCCACATGGGTGGAGAAGCCATTGAAACGAACTCGAAATGATTACTACAAGATTTGCTATAAATTAATTTTATTAAGTTAAGTTCTAGAAATGACTACGCGTTATAAGACAAGATATGCTAAAGGATAAGAGCCAATTTGTACTTATGTGAATGAGATGCAAGCCCAACTTGACAAAGTGAAAATCCAATGTAATATTGTATTGTAAATGTGGCTACTCAGTGGCGCACACAAGGGGGGCGTCCTAGGGATCCAGACTCCTCCTCCCAAAGCCCTTGAGTTTTTTTCAATTGATGATAATCCTGTATATATATAACGTAAAATTTTAATTTACTTGTAATTAACAATTTATTTTATTAATTAATGCAAATTATTAATTCCATAATTTATTTTTTACTGTTTTTTGTTAACAAAATCAGAAGAATCAATCGGTGTTGTCTTGAGGTATAATACGAGTTGGGGAACTTTCGACCATGGACCACCCCTTGAAAAATTTTTGTGTGCGTTGCTGTGGCTACTAGTAGGTAAGAAAAGCCGGTTCTGCGGTAAAGGCGCAGGCGCAGGCGCAGGCACAGGCACAGGCGCAGGCGCAGAGTTGAGTTGTTTTCCTCCTGTGGAGGCACAGGCGCGGAGTTGTTTCCCTTCTGTGGATGCTGCGTGGAGTTGAGTTGTTTCCCTCCTGCTATGGTTTTGGTTTTCGAGTTGATGGGGGGGAGTTGAGTTGTTTTCACCTGCTGTTGAGTTGTTTCCCTCCTGCTGCTAAGTTGAGTTGTTTTTTTAAATGTGTAAAAAAAGTTTATTGAAATGTTTAAAGTGCTCATGGCGCCACCTATTGGTTAAACTATACACTAATTATTAGATTTTAAAATGATTGAAAAAATAACGCTCAAATAAAAAAAATAATAATAAATCCAGATTCAAACTCACAGCCCCAGAACAAAATGTCTCCATAGGACAATAGTTTTTCAGTTACGCTAACCATTGTCCTATGAAGGCATGCAGACCTGAAGAAAACTTAGGTTTATATAATCTCATGAATTTAATTTTGCAGGCGAAGCAGATGGCGACATTTTCTTAATTAAAATGAAATAAAAAAAAATATTTCACTTATATTATTTTAATAATTTGTAAATTTTAATGCGGTATAATGATTACACATACACAGTAAAAATGTGACGTAGAATACTCGTAATCAGCGTGTGAACGGTTTACGATTGAACTTGTCTTAGCTTGTCTGATCTTGATTCTACAAGACGGCGACTGAATTCTACGTCAGAAATTATCTCAATGCTTAGAGCGGATGGATACATTGCTTTCAACCACTCAGCGAACTCCGTTCAAGTGTAATTCGGTCAATATGCTTTAGACCCTTGTCACATCTTAGGTTCAAGATTCATTTCGTTTGTCAGTACTGCGACGGACTGTATTCGAAAAGGAAAAAAAAAAATTGACAATGTCTGAAACACATAGCGAACAACGAAAGCTTGGAAAGGTCGTGGAATCTTCTGCAAATAAGAAAGCAAGAAGAGAAGTTTCAAAAGTAAGTAACAAAATTAAATAAATTTGATATGTAATGTTTATAATGTTTTTTACACTTTTCTAATCCTCATTAATTTTGGTATATTATTTTCAGAAGTATGGAAAATTTACCGAGGATTGCATACCAGATGGAGTATTTCCAATTGGAGATGATGTTTTTGTCTTTGCAAGCATCTATTATGATTCCGTATCAGTACACATAAGGCGTTTCAAGAAGTATGGAAAAACCTACTACCCAACTCCTGAGGGAATAACATTAGACCCACAGTGGATCGAATATATCATGCGTAAAAAGAAAGTACCGGAATCACTGGAGGAATTACCGAGTGGACTTTTCCCTCCTGAACGGCACATTCAAATAACAAGTGAGAACTTCACTAATTTTACTTTTAAGCGCATTAAATACGGTCCGAATAAAGAGCCTACTTTTAAAGAAATCAGCATATCTCGAGAGCAGTGGGCTGAAATGATTGAAAAATATGGTGCTATTGAAAATGCCGTTATAGACAATGTATTTCTGTGTATGGACTTTTTAACTGCATATAAAACCTTCTGTGAAGGTCCCATAGAAAACGCATTACCTTTTTCTTTGGACGTTAGTCTGGGTCAACGATACTTGACGCAAATTTTGAAAAAATCTATTTGTAGCCTCCTGAACGAAAAAGGACTGAATCAACCTCAGAAACTCGCTGAGGAGTTATGGGGGAACCGAGAAGAAACATTTAATTCACATGTTTTGTCACTGGAAGCTAATGAGATAGCTGATTATTTTTATAATAATCTTTTTGAAAATGTACACTTTTTACTGTTAAAACCTGTAAATTATGTAACTGAAAATTTTTTGGAAAATCTTCGCTTAGATATTATTTTAAGAGAAGTAAGAGATATGTTATGTCCATCTGATTGTTTTGAATATTATGAGGATTTTGTTTAAAAAATATTGCATACTGACTTTATAAGTTTTACACAGTATTTTGTTCCTATAAATCTGAATAAAATGTTTTTTTTTATGCTTGATTTGAGTTAATATCATTTTTGTTGTTTGTTAGTTTAATATTTGTGTTGAAATAAGTTTCACGTTTAAAAAACAAATAAGAGTATTTTGTATAAAAGTAAGGAAAATTTATGCTCATGCTTTTAAACATAATCCCTTTGCCTTTCCCAAAAAGTATAAATTGCATAACTATTCATTGTAATAGTCACTCAATCAAGTTCTGTTCGTCGGTAACAATGTATCAAGATTTAGCAGCGTTTTACGAAAATCCCGAAGTTCCAAGTAGCTTCGGAGGTGTGGAGGCATTACATCGCTCTTTAAAAGGGAAATATAGTAAAAAAGATGTAAAGCATTGGTTATCACAGAAAGATGCTTACACTCTTCATAAACCTGTTCGGCATAAGTTTCAGCGGAATCGAGTATTTGTAAGTGATATTGATCGTCAGTTTCAAGTGGATTTAGTCGATATGCAATCTTTAGCAGAATTTAATAAGGGTTATAAGTATTTGTTAACTTGCATTGATTTATTTTCAAAATTTGCATGGGCAATTCCTCTGAAAGATAAATTTGGAAAAAGTGTAAAGTCTGCGCTAGAAATTATTTTTAAAGAAAGGAAGCCTAAAGTGTTGCAAACAGATGCCGGTAAGGAGTTTTTAAATAAAGTAGTTCAAAATTATTTGAAAAATATGAGTGTAAAATTTTTTTCTACAAATAACGAAACTAAAGCTAGCGTAGTTGAAAGGTTTAATCGGACGTTAAAAACAAAAATGTGGAAATATTTCACTGAATTTAATACTAAAAATTACATTGACGTCATTGATAAATTAATGCACAGTTATAATCACTCGTATCACCGTTCAATTAAAATGGAGCCTGCTTCTGTAAGTAGGCATAACAGGAAGCAAGTATTAAATAATTTATATGGTGATCTAAGAAATGAGAAACCTAAAGCCCCTAAATTTAAAATTGGCGATGTTGTGCGCATTAATAAGCAAAAACTTCTCTTTGAAAAAGGATATGAACAAAACTGGAGTCGAGAACTTTTCGCAGTTTATGAAATCGTGCAAAGAATTCCGATCGTTTATAGATTAAGAGATTTACAAGGTGAAGAGATTAAAGGTACTTATTATGAAGCAGAATTACAAAAAGTTGTCGACTCTGGTTTCTATCCTGTAGAGAACGTCATCAAACAAAGAAAAAGACGAGGAATCACTGAATATTTTGTTAAATTTTTAGGTTATCCTGAAAAGTTTAATGATTGGGTGACTGATATTCAAAAAGTATAAATAGTTAAATTTTTTTCTTACGGACTCATTTTCAAAATGTCTTTCTACGTAACATTACCTTCTGATAGCTCTATGCATTTCTTTCCAGAAAACAAAATATCTCATTTCAAAACTCAGTTACCCTCCCCCGTTTATTTAAATGGTGAATGGGAAGTGGGATTGTCTGAAATCATCTACCCTCATTCTTGGCTTAACGTAAATGAAACTAACAATTATTTTCGATACAAAGTGGGTGACGGTAATATTTCTTCAACCGTTAAGCAAACAATTGATGTGGGGTGTTATGAAACAATGTTTGATATTATATCAGCCATACAGCTTGCTTTACCAAAAAATCCTAGTCGGTTCACAATAACTTACAATAAAGCATCGAAACGGGTGAAAATGAATGCGATTCGAGGTAGCAGTCTTCATTTAGAGAACTTAGGAGAATTGTTAGGGTTCAAACGCAATGCAATCATAACGGGTAATATGAAAAGCGAATTCGTTGCTGATGCATGGTCTAATTTTTCGGTTTTTTACGTTTACTCGGATCTAATTTCACCTCAAATTGTGGGAGATACACAAGCTCCTTTATTACGAATCGTTCGAACTAAAGGTGAAGACGGGGAAACGATTAGTCAATATTATGATAGACCTCAATACTTACCTTTAGTGAGACACTCGTTTCAGACGATTCAAGCTGAACTGAGACTCAATTCAGGTGATTTTGTTCCCTTTGAAAGAGGTAAAGTGATCATAGTGCTTCATTTTCGCATGAGACAAATACTATAAATAAAGCAGTGCTTTTCTCATACCCTCATTTGAAGATAAAAGCGCCAAGATGAGCTTACCATACGTTTGCTGTACTAAAAGATTTGAGGACCATTATGCAGGTCAGATCGGCTCGGGTCTGACTCATTACAAGGGCATTAGTTTTCAAAAGGGTTATGGAATCGGAGGAATATTTCGCCGATTGTTTAGAGCGGCCTTACCTTTTTTAGTAAAAGGAGGTAAAACTATTGGAAAAGAAGTATTAAGGACAGGGAGTCGTGTTGCCTCTGATGTATTGTCAGGAGAAAAATTTAAAGAAGCCGTAAAAACAAGAAGCAGAGAAAGTGGGAAAAAATTAGCTCAGAAAGCTATTGATAGAGTTCAATCTATGGTGGGGAAAGGACAGTATAAAAGAAAGTGTAAGAAACAGAAAAAATTCATTTCATCCAAAGCACGTAAAGTGAGTGTACGCGATATTTTCGATTCGTAAAAATGGCATTTATTCTCAAAGATTCTCCTGAATGTGTTAAATCTGAATTGGAACTTTTCAACTTACCCGGTACTCAAACAGTTATTCAAGATGGGCAGTGGAAACAATTTCACCCTCTTTCTAACGTTTTCGATAACGCACCTGTAGAATTTCACATTTCTGGAAGTGCAGAAGATTACATAGATCTCAGTCAAACACAATTATATGTAAAAGCGAAAATAGTAAAAGTGGACAATACACCTATTACTAAAGATGATACTATAGGACCTGTGAATTTATTTCTACATTCATTATTTTCTCAAGTAGATGTATCCTTAAATGATCGCGTGGTTTCCAATTCCAGTAATACATATCCCTACCGATCTTATATTGAAACTCTCTTAAACCATGGATACGACAGCAAAACTTCCCAATTAACGGCTGAACTATTTTACAAGGATTCTGATGATGGTCTCAAGAAAAGAACTGAATTTTTTAAAGAAAGTGCAACTGTAGACATGATTGGTTGCATACATTCAGATTTATTTCATCAAGATCGTCTTTTACTCAATTTAGTGGATTTAAAAATAAAATTAATACGAAGCAAACCCGAATTTTGTTTGCAAGGATCTGTAGGATTTAAAGTTGTTTTGGATCATGTTTCTTTATTCATACGAAAAGTTCGCGTGAATCCTGGAGTTATTCTTGGTCATGCGAAAGCGCTGGAAAAAACAAGTGCAAAATATCCCATTAACCGAGTTCTGTGCAAAGTGTATTCGATTCCTAAAGGAAGCATGTCTTTTATTCAAGATAACATATTTTCAGGCCAAATGCCGAAAAAAGTTTTTGTAGGATGTGTTGATAATGAAGCTTTTCACGGCGCATTTTCAAAATCTCCCTATGAGTTTAAACATTTTAATTTAAATTTTGTTGGAGTGTATGTGGATGGACAACCGGTGCCTCACAATCCATTAGAACTCGATTTTTCTAAAGATCAATACATACGTGCCTATCAAACTCTATTCGTTGGGACAGATCGAATGGGTCAAGACAGAGGTATATTTATTTCTAGAAAAGAATATAAAGATTCAAATACATTATTTGGATTTAACCTCTCACCAGATTTATGTTCCTCAGGAGAACATTTAAGTTTGATAAAACATAGCAATTTGCGATTAGAACTAAAATTCAGCAAATCTTTAGAACAAACCGTATGTGTTATCGTTTTCGCCGAGTTTGAAAATTTAATCGAAATAAACAAATCGAGAAATATCTTGTATGATTTCGGAAATTAAAGAATGGATGGAATGCAACTGTTTACAGTCTTATCTCAAGAGAAGGCCACGTCCCCCTATTTCCAAGGTGTTTATTCTAGAGATACAATCCCTCCTCTGCAAGAAAACATGTGTACTATTGTAAATTCTGATGACTCATCGCAGCCTGGAACCCACTGGTTAGCATTATTTGTGAATGATAAAAGAGAATTAGAATTTTATGACTCGTTTGGACAACCTCCTGCATTCTATAACATTAGTACTACTACCTATTTAGATGTATTATGGAATTCCAAAGTGTTTCAATCACCAACATCCAATGTTTGTGGACAATACTGTATTTACTTTTTATTCAAACGCAGCCAAGGCTATTCTATGCATTATATTTTAAATCAATTGTATATAAATGATTTTATTATGTATCAATTTGTAAAGAAGCGATATGGTGTAAGATTTGTGTTTAGAAAATAAAAAAATAAAAAAAAAATGGAATGAAACTAAATATTTGTGTCTTTTATTTTTTTTCTATTATATTCTTTTATTTTTCCCTAAAAAATTACTATTTTTTTTCTATGATAAATTTTTTTTTCTCAAAAAAAAATTAATATAATTTTTATAATAATTTTCCCCTTAAAAAATTCATATTTTTTTCTATGATAAAATATTTTTGTTCCCTAAAAAAATTAATATTTTTTTTCTATGATAAATTTCTTTTTCTCAAAAAATTAATATAATTTTATTTAATTATCATCTATTTGAAACTTTTAAATTTTATTAAATAAGTATATTTTCACCTGCAAAAGAAAACTGTTCAAATCATAAAGAGACATTTTTTTTAAATCAAATGATTATCATTTATTTCAAAGTTTCAACCATGCATTTCTGCGAGCATACATTATTGGTTTTTTGATAATTTTGTTATTCTTATACAATTTTTTATTTACATCTAGATGTTTCGGTAAATTTACATCATTCAAAGCACTTAAAAATACATATCTTCCTTCAGGTGCCGATTTTTCGGTTCCGTAGAAAATCATTTACGAGGAATACAATATTACTTCCTGGAATAACAGTATTTTTGTAAATAATTTCACCATCAGAATTCCAACTGAAAGATTCTTGAAGCTTTAAAAACTGGAAAATATCTTTTGCTTTTTCTTTATACCTAGGTGGAACAATTCTAAAATTTTATCCTCTAACACTCCTTTTTCTGTCTTCACATTCTGCCCTTTCTCTGTCTTCACTATTGAACCTTTTAGATTTTCGTTTAATGATTCCATTTCTTGATTTTCCGATACAGATGTTTCAGTTGGAATTGATTCGGACTCTTTTCGATTTTCAACAGAAAAATGTGTATATTTTTGTAAAACTTGTAGATAGAGTATTGCTTTTTCTTCTTCAGTTAAATCCTTATTATGGAGAATGTTTTTCATACGTTGATCAAGTTCCGATAAGTGTTCCGCTACTTGAGCTCTTTCTTCGGGTACCAGTACAAATTTTTTGCTAAATTCCATTTTGAATTAAAGAGCTGATAACGGAAACAGCTGCTGGTAATAAAATAGATAGGAATCCTTCTCCTTTTTGAATTAAAATTTTCTTTTTCTCGTAAAGAGGTGTTTTTTTGTTAGAAAGCTTTCTTAAGCTTTCTTTATAGGGAGATAAGCGATTTTTTTAAATTTTAGTCAACGATATGTTACCACATAAAACATTCAGCACGCACTCACACAAAGTTTTTATTTCTTTCTTTGAACACTTTTTCAAAATAGATTTTGAGTTTTTTGTTTTAGAAATTAATTTTAAGAGCTCTAAAGTTTGTTCAGAA